>JADHZA010000043.1:0-86532 GCA_018831705.1 Torrubiellomyces zombiae | reverse complement strand
CAGTAGACGAAAGGAGCGAGCTGGGCAAAAGCGCTACGGTACTACGGCTGAATGTAAGGCCGGAATTTCACAATTGTCCAGCGGCCCAGACAGCCCTACCGTCTCCTATTCATGCCCAAGGTGAGATTCATACCACGAGTGCTGCCATCATGTCCTCTTCTGCCATGCTACTGTTATTCGACGTCCTTGCAGTGACTGTGGGCATCGGTGTCGATGTTAGCGACGCTTTTTACTTCGCAAGACGACCAACTCTGAAGCCCACATTGCTCGTGCGGCGATGACATACGGTTGATCAGCAACAAAGGCTTTCACACCAATAATAGCGGGTAATTGATCCGTTGTGCTGGCCGAGCCAGAATGAATCATGTCTGCTTTGATGGGATGCCCCCGAGAAGCAAACGCAGTCGACGACCAATCTCTTCCGTTTGACAGACTGGAGTAGTATGTTGTTAGCAGACAGCACGTGTATTGTTCCGTCTAGAATCACATATACATGTATCATACGTGTCTGACGCCGGTGCAAAGGCCAATTATTAATGGGCAAGGACTTGCCTAATGGTTGACTTTTAGAGCTCAAGTCTATCTCATTTCATATATCGATTGCTTGGACTTGTATCCGTTAAACGCTTGCGGCACGGGCTTTTCTGTACATGGGTCGAATATTTCAAGCTCCTCCTACTCAATGTATCATCCTTTTACCTCTTGTGACTTTTTGCGCTATGAAGGAGCTCTTTTTCTTTCTACTATCTCATCTAGTCAACTACATGTAGTGCTGACTCGGGTCTGCAGACGAACCCTCTTCTTCTCATTGTCGAGATCGAGAACGGTATGGGCGTCATATAAATCAGCTTCAATCACATCACCATCCAACTGGCCAAAACGACGACGAGTGCTGCTTGCCGGTAGAAACAAGAATCGACTGCTGCTCATTTCAAGATTATGCCAACAACGTGACCCCCGCAAATTGTTATCAGACAACATTGAATCTATGATACAGTAGGTAGACGGAAAATATGGCGTCTGGGCGTTTCATCCAACTCAGTGTGAGGCTATGCTGATGTTTCCTGACCTCTTCTCATTATCCTCATATTTGACAAGAGAAAAACAATGGACACCTTCTCTCCCCACAGAAAACCGAGGCCATGAGCAGCTCCGACCCCGTTGCCATGAATCACATGGCACACATGTCGTTCTGCAGATTGGCATCATAATTACAGCCACTGATGCAGTACGAATTGGCTATCATGTGGCCGTAGATGTCGGTGCAACGATAGAGAACCTGAAGAAGCTGCACAGCGGAAAGTAACGGAATAAACGCCGACTGATTCACCGCGGATTTCAGGGCGGCAATGTTGTACCCTGCAAGCACGACATCAGCGTCAGCTCAGCTACCAGCAACTGATCCAAACATGAACTGAACCTAAGGGAGAAAGGCGGTGGACATCATATACCATTATCGGCAACCAAGGTATAGCCGCATTTGTAGTTTTGATAAATGCACGCAGTAGCAAAAGACGGAATAGGGGAGGGACCGTTGGGCGTGGCAGTGGACGGCGAGGCAATCAAAGCATAGAGAGTGACGATTGTAGCAGCTCCATGTGTTAACCTAGGAACATGAAAGCCGTTGAACCTCATTTTTGTGGGGGTCGAGGTTGAAAAGAAGGGGGAATTCGTTAATTCATAAGGTATGAGTTGGCCTCAGTTACTCCCGCGCCACCCTTGTCAAGCCGGCATCGTGTTGCCCTTTATAACTCGGTTCCTATCCGTACATACCTACTATGCCCGAACGATGCTCTGCATGGTGGCTGCCGCGGCCTTTGTACTCTGACGCCAAGTTCCAGGCACAGAGGGGAGACCCAAGGGGTGAGCTCTCTATTCACGTGGTATAGGAACAAACGCGACGCCACGAAACTGTTGCTAGGCACCGGCGCATCTTTCTGCGGCAAATCATTACAATTGACTTGTGATGGAATTCTGCTGCCCATCTTCTTGGCGACGGAGCTTGCATTCCAAACGTGAGAGGCTAAGCCAAATGAGAGGAACGGGTGTGCCTGGGCCAATTACGAGGGACTCTCGGCACCCAACGCCACCGCACCATCTCGGAATGCACTTTTCATGTCAATTCATCTTTACCTGGGCCATTGTGGAGCAAATTAAATCAGGGAGACCGGGAGGCAAGATGATAAATATCGAGGTCAATCCTTGTCTTGTACGGCGGTCTCCCTCCAGTCCGGCCAAAGCGTATAAGACACTCCGTATCCATATGTTCTACTTGCCGCTGTGTGTCCTCTCGCTTGTCCAAGGTGTTTTCGAGTAGTTCCAATGGTAGGCCTATGGTCGGCAAAGAGATCGACCAAGGCATACAAGTATAAATAGAATATGTAGCGCCATGCCTAAATCTTTACGGACCGGCTTTCCATCTGTCGACTAAGGCTTGTGGAACTTGCCGATAAGGCGCTTGTCCTGGGCCTTTTCGCAAGTCTAGATGAGACTTTGCCAGTCGTCTTGCTTTACTCTAATGACGCCTTTGCCAAAAGGGTTGACAGACCGATGTGCCGAGCCGAGTCAAGAGGTTCATCTCGACGCCTCTCAAGGTGGAATTATAGCGCCAACCCAACACTCAACGGGTGTGGGCGACGAACCGATGTTGCAGAATCGTATGAGGTAAAGTCCCCGACTTGCAGAGCCCGCCCTTGGAAGAGAGACCCGGCGCCTGGTAGTCGTAGAGGAATGGGATCGTCGGCGATGTGCATATGCATGTATGTAACTTTGGCTACCCGGGCAGATATAAATGACCAGTGTGCCGTGTGATAATGTTCACTCACTCAGCCGCAGTCTCGGGTCTCCGGACCCTAACACGCCAGTCTTGCAGACCCTGCGCCATCAATGCAAGCGGCGTGGAGAAGATGTCCTTCAGCGTTCCACAAGATCACTGCCTGTAAGTAGATACATCGACACCGTCAAGTAAGTAGATCTGGAGACGAAGACGCTATTCCCTCAAGATGACTCTCAATGTATGCAAGGAGCGACCGGATGAACGATCCAGACCCAGTCTATCCCACCTCGAAGCAGGTTAGGGCTCACACTCCTTCACACCGGCATTCCATGGCGAGTAACCAGGTTCTATGGCGAACTGTAGCCGATGAGAGATCGGCTTACGTGGAAAGCCTCTCAAACTCTATAGACTTCATTCCATGAAAGTCAATCCCACGCATGTACATAGTGACAGATACCGCGAGATTCTCACCCATTCATCATGCCGCGGCCATTGAGTCATTCGGCTGAGCATGTCCGTTCACGTGTTGAGCATTGATCCCTTGAGAGTCCGGTGTTGACTTATCACAGGGCAAGTCTCTGTGTCAGATCGACAATTGAGACGTGGCGTTCTTCAGAGCCTGAAAATAGATATGCGATGTCGGATGGTCGCAGAAGAAGCACTGGTGGCTGCATGGCCACGCACTTGCAGACAGCATTTGATCGAGTGAAGAAGACGCAGAAGAGACATGGGATATTGGCTTTGTGCGGCAGGTCCAAAGACAAACAAACTTCAGAGATGCAGAAGCTGTGTCGGCGCTCGTGTGGAAACTGGCCAGAACTTTGACAACACTTACCTATGTGCAATCGCTCCCCCGACGAGTGTATATGTCTCCCCGATGTTAAGCCCAACTGGAGGGAACTGCTGAGGTATTTCAGAAATGGATGTATGTAGTGACCGTGCTGATCACCATGGGGAAAGATGCATGTATGTCACGCCGGCTTGTTTATTGACTCGGTACAGCTCATTCACGTTGGCGGTGGTACGGCCAAGACCTTCACCTCGGGGCTTATTGCGTATCATTGGTCTCTTTCACGTTTTGATAAAGATCGATGCCAGCTGCGAGATAGGGTCTTGCTACTTCCCGCGTCTAGAGCCTGGTCTCTGTTTGCTGCTCGCTCATTGACGAGAATTATCTCATGCACACCGGCCTGTCATGTCCATCCATCAGGACTAAGTGATCCATTAATGACGCATAAAGATGAGGTCTAGATTCATCTTCCCCGACGGATAGGCTTCTACGAAGCTGTTCCTTCTTATCATTAAGGAAAAAAAGTCTTAAGCCGCTTTTCACCGGTCAATGGTGCAGGACTCTTTAACAGGGTCGCTGCGAAGGCCACAGACGCGGGCATCTTGACTGCCGATCTCATTCTGTACGTCGTCATGTAAGTCTTTCTCTTGGGCACTGTAGGCCGACAACTGTGAAGATATATCCAATCACAGTCACCGACTTACATGGTATGCTCACTTCTTCAAATTCAGCATTGACTACGACCAGACAAGGCGATGAATCTGGCTCGACACATGGATCACACGGGGGCACGTTCAAATCGGCAAGACAACGATCTTTGAAAAGACGAAGAATCGTCGAGGGAATCCCCCCAACGCAAAGTGCTGGATTAAACATCTAACTAGAAAAGTATCCCAAATCCAAAAAAGCGCAACAACGAAGCTTTCGATTCCGAGTCGACCAATTTGTTCTCCGGGGGCAGCGCCCCGGCCCAACGCCCATATTTTCACACAAGGAGGAATACCACCACACTGGCACGGATGCCCAGAAACCTTTCTTGAGAGAGGACATCACGATTTGCCCATTGGAGAGCTTCAAAGTTTGCACCGGGCCTTGGGGTTGCTGAGCTGCGAGTCTAGCTGCCGAGCAGGCGACAGGGGCAGCCTCATGTTGTGAAGACTGATCTGATCAAGACGCTGACGTGCGCACGGATGTGCAAGACGGTGAGACGGTCTCGCCACCAGAGTTTGCTTGCCGTGGAGGCGGTGGTGCGGACGCCAGAGAGTTGCAGGCAGAGCCGCCGTTGCACGCAGCCTCCCTTTGCGTTGTCGTTTGTTCAATGTATGCGCTGAATCTTGACTCGCATCTTCCTCGCACCCGGCCGGTCCCTTTCGTGATGGCTAGGGGGTCGGTCGTTCCAGTTTCCTCCAATTTCAGAATCCCTCATTACGCATACCAGATCCAAACCTTGCCAACCCTTACACTCTGCGCCGGGCCCGTCACGGATGCCGTCGAAACGCCGGTGAGGACGCTGGCGATGTAGTTTCCTCCGCCACCACCCACTCCGCCGAAGTCAAATTTGTAGGTGCCGCCGTTGTATGACAGGCCGCTGCAATACACGACAGATCCGCTTCCGCCGCCCGAGTAACCTCCGCCGCCGCCGCCTGAGCTCGTGGTGTAGCCGGAATAGATGGAGCCTGCCGGCGAATAGACGCCGGCTCCCCCGTTCGCACCGCTTCCAGCGTTGCCGGGGGTGTATGAAGTGTAAGTTCCGCTTGCGCCGCCGCCCGCGCCGGGAGCGCTTGCCGTCCCAACCCCTCCCCCGAACGCGGTGGCTATGGTTGTTGATCCCTGTTGCAGAAGGGCTGCGGGCCCTGCGTAACCGCCCGAGCCCGAGGCACCGGTCGACGGACTGTAGTTGACGTTGAAGTTGCCCTGACTTTGTCCACAATTGGTGCAGGCGTAGTCGTAATCCGGCATGCCACCACCGCCGCCGGCGACGACCAGCAGGGTACTTCCCACGGCGGCCACGCTCGCTCCTCCACCGCCACCGGCATCGCCAGGTGTACCAG
Organism: Torrubiellomyces zombiae; assembly: GCA_018831705.1. Lineage (NCBI taxonomy): Eukaryota > Fungi > Ascomycota > Sordariomycetes > Hypocreales > Ophiocordycipitaceae > Torrubiellomyces > Torrubiellomyces zombiae. The sequence continues at coordinate 80,915 of JADHZA010000043.1, read as the reverse complement.
CTCCTCCGTTCCCCTGCGAGCTCAAACCGGGCTTGTCGACGTTGGCCGCCCCGCCGGCTACGGCTACGACTTGCATTCCGGCGACGACGCCGACGACGTTGCCAGTGATGGACGCTCCCAGGTTCAGGTAATTGCCGTCCGACGTGAACCCGCCACTTCCTCCTTGGACAGTGACGTACATGGTCTTTGCACACGCCGGAACGCTTGTCACGACGCTGGCTGACGCTGTTCCCACGGCAGAATACGTCGTCGTTCCTGACGGGGCGCTGCAGCATCTTCCGTTCACGCAGGTCTGGCCGCCGGTGCAGGAACTGCTGGAACTGCAGCCCGCGACGCAGCTGCCGCTGGTGCAGATGTTGTTGGCCGTGACGGCGGCGCACTGGGAGTCGTTCGAACAGGAGCCGCAGAGACCGGTGCCCGTGTTGCAGACTTGCGTACTGTTGCATTGAGAGGAGGATGTACAGTTGACGCAGCGACCTGCTGAGCAGACTTGACCACCCGAGCAAGCCGCGTTGGAAGCACATCCGGCAACGCAGAGGTTGGTGCTTGTGCTGCAGATCGAGTTGGCCGTGACGGCGGCGCACTGGGTATCTGTCGAACAGGAGCCACAAACGCCTGTGCCCGTGTTGCAAACCTGACCGCCAGTGCACTGAGACGAGGATGTGCAGGCAACGCAGCGGCCGGCCGAGCACACCTGCCCTCCTGAACAAGCTGAGTTGGACGCACAGCCCGCTACGCAGAGGTTGGTACTCGTGCTGCAGATGGAATTGGCCGTGACCGCAGCGCATTGAGCATCCGTCGAGCAGTTGCCGCATAGGCCGGTTCCTGTATTGCAGATCTGGCCCGAGGCGCATTGCGATGAGGCCGTACAGGCGGCACACTGACCCGTTCCCGTGTTGCAATAGTAGCCAGTGGTGACGCACTGAGAACTTGTGGTGCAAGAGCCGCAAGCGCCAGTGCCAGTGTTACATACTTGCGGCGATGTGCACTGCGAGGAAGCTGTGCAGTTGATGCAACGGCCTGCCGAGCAGATCTGGCCCCCAGTACAGGCCGAGTTAGATGCACAGCCTGCCACGCACAGATTCGTACTAGTACTGCAGATCGAGTTGGCCGTTACGGCGGAGCACTGAGCATCTGTTGAACAGGAGCCACAGAGGCCGGTGCCTGTGTTGCATACCTGGCCTCCGCTGCATTGTGATGAGGCTGTACAAGCGACGCACTGGCCCGTGCCCGTATTACACACATACCCACTGGTGACTGTACATTGAGAGTTAGATGTGCAAGAGCCACAGGCACCAGTACTTGTGTTGCACACTGCCGGTGAGGTGCACTGGGATGAGGCCGTGCAGTTGATACAGCGGCCAGCTGAGCAAATTTGCCCACCAGTACAGGCCGAGTTGGAAGCACAGCCGGCGACGCAAAGATTCGTGCTAGTGCTGCAGATCGAGTTGGCCGTGACGGCAGCGCACTGAGCATCCGTGGAGCAGTTACCACATAGGCCGGTTCCTGTATTACAGATCTGGCCGGTGGTGCACTGTGAAGTGGCTGTACAAGCGGCACACTGACCCGTACCTGTATTGCAGTAATACCCGGTCGTGACACATTGAGAGTTTGCAGTGCAAGAGCCGCAGACACCTGTACCGGTATTACACACCTGCGGGGAGGTGCACTGTGAGGAAGCTGTACAGTTGATGCAACGACCTGCCGAGCAGATCTGACCGCCTGTGCAGCCGGAATTGGATGCACAGCCGGCAACGCAGAGGTTAGTGCTGGTACTGCAGATTGAGTTGGCCGTGACCGCAGAGCACTGGGCGTCTGTGGAGCAAGCGCCGCAAAGGCCTGTACCCGTGTTGCATATCTGCCCGCCGCTGCATTGCGAGGATGCCGTACAGGCAACACACTGGCCGGTGCCGGTATTGCACACGTATCCAGCAGTCACTGTGCATTGCGAATTCGATGTGCAGGAACCGCAGGCACCAGTGCCCGTGTTGCAGACTTGCGGAGACGTGCATTGCGAGGAAGCCGTACAGTTGATACAGCGGCCGGCCGAGCAGATCTGACCGCCGGTGCACGCCGAGTTGGAGGCGCAGCCTGCCACGCAGAGGTTCGTACTAGTACTGCAGATCGAGTTGGCCGTCACGGCTGAGCACTGGGCATCCGTTGAACAGGAGCCACAAAGACCGGTGCCTGTGTTGCAGATCTGCCCGCCACTGCACTGTGAAGATGCGGTGCAGGCAACGCAGGCGCCAGTGCCAGTGTTGCATACGTAGCCAGCAGTCACTGTGCACTGCGAGTTCGACGTACAGGAACCGCAGGCACCAGTGCCAGTGTTGCATACCTGCGGGGATGTGCACTGGGACGAAGCTGTGCAGTTGATACAGCGGCCAGCCGAGCAAATCTGACCGCCCGTGCAGCCGGAATTGGACGAGCAGCCTGCAACGCAGAGGTTGGTGCTTGTACTGCAAATCGAGTTGGCTGTTACGGCGGAGCATTGGGCGTCCGTTGAACAAGCGCCGCAAAGGCCCGTGCCCGTGTTGCATATCTGCCCGCCGCTACACTGCGAGGACGCCGTACAGGCAACACACTGGCCAGTACCTGTATTACACACGTAGCCGGTGGTGACGGTGCACTGCGAGTTCGATGTACAAGAGCCGCAGGCCCCAGTGCCAGTGTTGCACACCTGTGGCGACGTACATTGCGAGGAAGCCGTGCAGTTGATGCAGCGACCAGCGGAACATATCTGGCCACCAGTGCACGCCGAGTTCGAGGCACAGCCTGCAACGCAAAGGTTGGTGCTCGTGCTGCAGATCGAATTTGCTGTTACCGCGGCACACTGGGCATCTGTCGAGCAGTTCCCGCAAAGACCGGTGCCTGTGTTGCATATCTGACCAGTAGTACACTGCGAAGTGGCCGTACAGGCGGCACACTGACCCGTGCCCGTGTTGCAATAGTACCCTGTGGTGACGCACTGAGAGTTTGCCGTACAGGAGCCGCAGGCGCCGGTTCCGGTGTTACACACCTGTGGCGACGTACATTGCGAGGAAGCTGTGCAGTTGATACAACGACCGGCGGAACATATCTGACCACCGGTACAGGCCGAGTTGGAAGCGCAGCCCGCTACACATAGGTTGGTGCTTGTGCTGCAAATCGAATTTGCCGTCACTGCGGCACATTGAGCGTCTGTTGAACAGTTGCCACAGAGACCTGTGCCTGTGTTGCAAATTTGACCTGTAGCACACTGCGAAGTGGCCGTGCAGGCGGCACACTGACCCGTGCCTGTGTTGCAATAGTATCCGGTTGTGGCGCACTGAGAGCTTGACGTGCAAGAGCCGCAAACGCCCGTGCCCGTGTTGCATACTTGCGGGGATGTGCACTGAGACGACGCTGTACAGGCGATGCAACGACCAGCAGAACACACTTGCCCACCGGTACAGCCGGAATTGGACGAACAGCCACCGGTACAGAGGTGGGTGCTTGTGTCACAGATAGAATTGGCTGTTACAGCAGAGCACTGGGCGTCTGTGGAGCAAGCGCCGCAAAGACCTGTGCCTGTGTTGCAAATCTGACCGCCGCTGCACTGCGAAGATGCCGTGCAAGCGACGCATTGACCTGTGCCCGTGTTGCACACGTAACCGGCAGTGACAGTGCACTGGGAGTTCAATGTGCAGGAACCGCAAGCGCCAGTGCTAGTGTTGCAAACCTGTGGCGAAGTGCACTGTGACGATGCTGTGCAGTTGATACAGCGGCCGGCCGAGCAAATTTGTCCATTGCTACAGGCCGAATTGGACGCACAGCCTGCCACGCACAGGTTGGTGCTTGTGCTGCAAATTGAATTGGCCGTCACGGCAGAACACTGTGCATCAGTCGAGCAGGAGCCGCAAAGGCCTGTGCCCGTGTTGCAAATCTGACCGCCGCTGCATTGCGAAGATGCCGTGCAAGCAACACACTGACCCGTGCCCGTATTGCACACGTATCCAGTTGTGACGGTACACTGGGAATTCGATGTGCATGATCCACATACACCCGTGCCAGTGTTGCAAACCTGTGGCGAAGTGCACTGGGACGAAGTAGTGCAGTTGACACAGCGGCCGGCAGAGCACACCTGCCCACCGCTACAGGCGGAATTAGACGAACAGCCGGCCACACAGAGGTTGGTGCTGGTGCTGCAAATCGAGTTGGCCGTTACAGCAGCGCACTGGGTGTCCGTAGAGCAGGAGCCACAAGCCCCCGTGCCAGTGTTACACACTTGCCCACCAGTGCACTGCGAAGAGGCCGTACAGTTGGCACAACGACCAGCTGAACATATCTGCCCGCCAGTGCAATCTGAGTTCGAGCCGCAACCCGTATAGCAAAGATGCGAGCTTGAGTCACAGATAGAGTTGGCCGTTACGGCAGCGCATTGAGCATCCGTCGAGCAGGCACCACAGAGACCTGTGCCCGTGTTGCAAATCTGACCGCCGCTGCATTGCGAAGATGCCGTGCAAGCAACACACTGGCCCGTGCCTGTATTGCACACGTATCCAGTTGTAACCGTACACTGTGAGTTCGATGTACATGATCCACAGGCTCCCGTTCCAGTATTGCACACCTGCGGCGAGGTGCACTGTGAGGAAGCTGTGCAGTTGATACAACGGCCTGCTGAGCATATCTGACCGCCTGTACAGCCGGAATTGGACGAACAGCCAGCTACGCAGAGGTTGGTGCTGGTGCTGCAGATGGAGTTGGCCGTGACGGCAGCGCACTGGGCGTCAGTGGAGCAGTTTCCGCAGAGGCCGGTACCTGTATTGCAGATTTGACCCGTGGTACATTGGGAAGAGGCTGTACAGGCGGCGCATTGTCCCGTGCCTGTATTGCAGTAGTACCCCGTGGTAACGCACTGAGAGTTTGCCGTACAGGAGCCACAAACACCGGTGCCAGTGTTGCAGACCTGGGGCGAGGTGCATTGAGATGACGCTGTACAAGCGATGCAGCGGCCTGCTGAGCAAATTTGGCCGCCCGAGCAGGCCGAATTGGAGGCACAGCCAGCCACACAAAGGTTAGTACTGGTGCTGCAAATCGAGTTGGCGGTAACGGCAGCACACTGGGCATCTGTTGAGCAGTTTCCACAGAGTCCAGTACCTGTATTACATATCTGACCAGTGGCGCACTGGGAGGTAGCCGTGCAAGCGGCACATTGGCCCGTCCCTGTGTTGCAGTAGTAGCCAGCTGTGACGCATTGAGAGCTTGCGGTGCAAGAGCCACAGGCGCCTGTGCCGGGATTGCAAACTTGCGGCGATGTACACTGAGATGAGGCTGTACAGTTGATGCAACGGCCTGCCGAGCAGATCTGGCCCCCAGTACAGGCTGAGTTAGACGCGCAGCCGGCAACACAGAGGTTGGTGCTGGTGCTGCAGATAGAGTTGGCAGTCACTGCGGAGCATTGGGCATCCGTCGAACAAGAACCACAGAGGCCGGTGCCAGTGTTGCAAATTTGGCCTCCGCTGCATTGCGAAGAAGCCGTGCAAGCAACACATTGACCCGTGCCAGTGTTGCAGACGTAGCCTGTCGTGACCGTGCACTGTGAGTTCGATGTGCAAGAGCCACAGGCACCAGTACCTGTATTACACACTTGCGGCGAGGTGCACTGTGATGATGCTGTACAGTTGATGCATCGACCTGCGGAACAAATCTGGCCGCCAGTACAGGCTGAGTTGGAAGCACAACCAGCAACACAGAGGTTGGTACTAGTGCTGCAGATGGAGTTGGCTGTAACAGCGGAGCACTGGGAATCCGTAGAGCAAGAACCACAAGCTCCGGTGCCGGTGTTGCATACCTGCCCGCCCGTGCATTGTGAAGAGGCCGTGCAGTTGATACAGCGGCCTGCCGAGCAAATTTGACCGCCAGTGCAATCGCCGTTGGAGGCACAGCCAGCGACGCAAAGATGCGTGCTTGAGTTGCAAATAGCGTTGGCCGTGACGGCAGAACACTGGGCATCCGTTGAACAGGCGCCGCAAAGGCCCGTGCCTGTATTGCATACCTGACCTCCGCTACATTGCGACGAAGCCGTACAAGCAACACATTGACCCGTGCCGGTGTTGCAGACGTACCCAGTCGTAACTGTGCACTGTGAGTTGGATGTGCAAGAGCCACAGGCACCAGTACCTGTATTACACACTTGCGGCGAGGTGCATTGTGAAGATGCGGTACAGTTGATGCAACGACCTGCCGAACAAATCTGGCCGCCAGTGCAAGCCGAGTTAGAAGCACAACCGGCCACACAGAGATTCGTGCTCGTGCTACAGATGGAATTGGCCGTAACTGCGGCACATTGGGCATCTGTTGAGCAGTTTCCACAGAGGCCGGTGCCTGTATTACATATCTGCCCAGTGGCGCACTGGGAGGTGGCAGTGCAGGCGGCACATTGGCCCGTTCCCGTGTTGCAGTAGTAGCCAGTTGTGACGCACTGAGAACTTGTAGTGCAGGAACCGCAGGCGCCTGTGCCAGTATTGCATACTTGCGGCGAGGTGCATTGTGAAGAGGCTGTACAGTTGATACAGCGGCCTGCCGAGCAAATCTGGCCGCCGGTGCAGCCCGAGTTGGAAGCACAACCAGTAACGCACAGATTGGTACTCGTGCTGCAAATAGAGTTGGCCGTGACTGCAGCGCATTGGGCATCCGTGGAGCAGTTGCCGCAGAGGCCGGTGCCCGTATCGCATATCTGGCCGGTGGTAGGGCACTGTGACGACAAGGTACAAGACCCGCAAGCACCTGTACTCGTATTGCATACCTGTGGAGACGTACACTGGGAAGTGGCTGTGCAGTTAATACAACGACCAGCCGAGCATATCTGCCCGTTGGAGCAAGCAGAGTTAGAAGCACAGCCGGCCACGCAGAGGTTGGTGCTTGTGCTACAGATCGAGTTGGCCGTCACGGCAGAGCATTGAGAATCTGTCGAGCAAGAGCCACAGGCGCCCGTTCCCGTGTTGCAAACCTGCCCGCCGGTGCACTGCGAGGATGCCGTACAAGCGACGCATCGACCTGCTGAGCAAACCTGCCCGTTAGAGCAAGCAGAATTGGAAGCGCAGCCTGCCACACAGAGATTGGTGCTTGTGCTGCAGATTGAATTGGCCGTGACGGCGGAGCACTGAGAATCTGCCGAGCAGGCGCCGCAGTTGCCTGTACCAGTATTGCACACCTGACCGCCGCTGCACTGTGATGATGCTGTGCAATCGCCACAGGCGCCTGTGCCCGTGTTGCACACTTTACCCGTGTTGCACTGCGAGGAGGATGTGCAATTGATACAGCGGCCTGCGGAACAGATTTGTCCACCAGTGCAGCCGGCGTTCGACGCACAGCCAGCGACGCAAAGGTTGGTGCTTGTGCTGCAGATCGAGTTGGCCGTGACCGCGGAGCATTGGCTATCCGTTGAACAAGAGCCACAGGCGCCTGTGCCTGTGTTGCAGATTTGCCCGCCGGTGCACTGAGAGGAGGCCGTACAGTTGATGCAACGACCTGCTGAGCACACCTGTCCGCCAGTGCAATCCGAGTTAGATGCGCAACCAGCAACGCAAAGATTGGTGCTGGTGCTGCAAATCGAGTTGGCCGTCACGGCGGAGCACTGCGAATCCGTTGAACAAGCCCCGCAGAGGCCTGTGCCTGTGTTGCAAACCTGCCCGCCTGTGCATTGCGAGGAAGCGGTACAGGCAGCGCATTGGCCTGTGCCCGTATTGCATACTTGGCCAGTCGTGACGCACTGAGAGTTTGATGTGCATGAACCACAAGCGCCCGTACCCGTGTTGCAGACCTGCGGCGAGGTGCACTGCGAGGAAGCCGTGCAGTTGATACAGCGGCCTGCCGAGCAGATCTGACCGCCGGTGCACGCCGAGTTGGAGCCACAACCAGCAACACAGAGGTTTGTGCTGGAACTGCAGATAGCGTTGGTAGTAACGGCAGCACACTGAGCATCCGTAGAACAGGAGCCGCAGGCCCCGGTGCCGGTATTACACACTTGGCCTCCAGTGCATTGCCCCGAGGCCGTGCAGTTGACACAGCGGCCAGCAGAACACACCTGGCCACCGGTACAGGCGGAGTTGGAGGAACAGCCGGCGACGCAGAGGTTGGTGCCCGAATTGCAAATCGAATTGGCTGTAACGGCGGCACATTGAGAGTCCGTGGAGCAAGCGCCACAGTTGCCGGCACCAGTGTCACACACCTGACCTCCGCTGCATTGTGACGATGCCGTGCAATCGCCGCAAGCACCTGTGCCGGTGAAGCACACTTTGCCAGTATTGCACTGAGACGACGTTGTGCAGTTGATACAACGGCCCGCTTGGCATACTTGGCCGTTGGAACAAGCTGCATTAGAAGCGCAGCCAGCCACGCAGAGATTGGTGCTCGTGCTGCAGATAGAGTTGGCGGTAACAGCAGAGCATTGAGAGTCCGTTGAACAAGAGCCGCAGGCCCCAGTACCGGTGTTGCAGACCTGGCCCCCTGTGCATTGCGACGAGGCCGTGCAGTTGATGCAACGGCCCGCAGAGCATACCTGGCCGCCGGTGCAGTCCGAGTTCGAGGCACAGCCAGCGACACAACGATTAGTGCTCGTGCTGCATATCGAGTTGGCCGTGGCTGCTGCGCATTGAGTGTCTGTCGAGCAATCGCTACAAAGACCTGTGCCCGTGTTGCATACTTGACCGCCACTGCACTGGGATGTCGCCGTGCAGGCGCCGCAAGCTCCTGTACCTGTGAAGCAGACCTGGCCAGTGTTGCATTGCGAGGACGAGGTGCAGTTGATACAGCGGCCTGCCGAGCAAATTTGCCCGCCGGTGCAGCCTGCGTTATTCGCACAGCCGGCGACGCAGAGGTTCGTGCTCGTGCTGCAGATGGCGTTGGCGGTAACGGCGGAGCACTGGGAATCCGACGAACAGGAACCACAGGCTCCAGTGCCTGTGTTGCAAATCTGTCCGCCGGTGCACTGCGAAGAGGCCGTGCAGTTAATACAGCGACCTGCTGAGCAAATCTGCCCACCTGAACAGTCCGAGTTGGAGGCGCAGCCGGCAACACAGAGGTTAGTGCTGGTGCTGCAGATAGAGTTGGCTGTTACGGCGGAGCACTGTGCATCCGTTGAACAGGCACCACAGAGACCGGTGCCCGTGTTGCAGACCTGGCCACCGCTACACTGTGACGATGCCGTGCAGGCGCCACAGGCTCCGGTACCCGTGAAGCAGACTTGCCCGGTGTTGCACTGCGATGATGCCGTGCATGCCACACATCTACCGGCTTGGCACACCTGGCCGTTGGAGCAGGCCGAGTTGGATGAACAGCCAGCGGTGCAGAGGTGGGTGCCCGTGCTGCAAATAGCGTTGGCGGTGATGGCAGCGCACTGCGCGTCTGTCGAACAGGCCCCGCAAGCGCCGGTCCCCGTATTGCATATTTGCCCGGTGTTGCACTGCGAGGAGGCCGTGCAGTTGATACAGCGACCTGCCGAGCATGCCTGCCCGCCAGTACAATCCGAGTTATAGGCACAGCCGGCCACGCAGAGGTTCGTGCTCGAGCTGCAGATGGAGTTGGCCGTAACCGCGGAACACTGGGTATCCGTCGAGCAGGCGCCGCAGACTCCGGTGCCCGTGTTGCAGACCTGGCCACCACTGCACTGTGACGATGCCGTGCAGGCGCCGCAGGCTCCAGTACCTGTAAAGCACACCTGACCGGAATTGCACTGGGACGATGAGGTACAGCTGATGCAGCGTCCTGCTTGGCATACCTGCCCACCGGTGCAAGCCGCGTTAGATGCGCAGCCAGCCGCGCAGAGGTATGTGCCCGTGCTGCAAATAGAGTTGGCTGTGATGGCAGCACACTGGGCATCTGTCGAACATGGCCCGCAGGCGCCTGTGCCCGTGTTGCAGATCTGGCCAGTATTGCAATCCGACGATGCCGTGCATGACGTACAATGACCCGATATGCAAGCATCCCCCGAGTTGCAGTCGCTGTTGGTGGAGCACGATACGATACATACGCCGCTGGTGTTGCACACATTGCCGCTACCGCACTGAGGGTCGGACGTGCAAGCACCGCATGCGCCCGAGGTGCACACTTGACCAGGATTGCACTGGGACGTCGCCGTGCAAGAGCCGCAACGACCTGCCTGACAGACCTGCCCGGTAGAGCAGCCCGCGTTGGACGCACAGCCAGCGGTGCAAAGGTTGGTACTCGTGCTGCAAATCGAGTTCAGAGTGAGGGCAGCACATTGAGAGTCTGATGAACAAGAGCCGCAAGCCCCGGTGCCGGTGTTGCAGATCTGGCCGGTATTGCACTGTGAAGAGGCTGTGCAATTGATACAGCGGCCTGCCGAGCAAATCTGGCCGCCGGAGCAGGCCGAGTTTGACGCACAACCAGCGACGCACAGATTGGTGCTCGAGCTGCAGATAGAGTTGGCCGTGACGGCGGAACAATCCGAGTCTGCAGAACAAGATCCGCAGTCGCCCGTGCTCGTGTTACACACCTGGCCGCCGCTGCACTGCGAAGATGCCGTGCAGTCGCCACACGCCCCTGTGCCCGTGTTGCATACTTTGCCCGTATTGCACTGCGATGAAGCCGTGCAGGCGATGCAACGGCCTGCAGAGCAAATCTGCCCGTTGGAACAGCCTGCGTTGGATGCGCATCCCGCGTAGCAAAGATTGTTGGTAGATTGGCAGATCCAGTTGGCATGGTTGGCGGCGCATTGGGCGTCCGTCGAACATGTACCGCAAGCGCCCGAGGTGCAAACCTGCCGCAAGCTGCACTGCGAAGAGGCTGTACAGTTGATGCAGCGGCCGGCCGAGCAAATCTGGCCGCCGGTACAGTCTGAGCTGTACGCGCAGCCCGCGACGCAAAGGTTGGTGCTCGAATTGCAAATCGAATTGGCCGTGACGGCAGCGCACTGGGAGTCAGTCGAGCAAGAGCCGCACGCGCCTGTGCCGGTGTTGCAAACCTGACCTCCGGTGCACTGCGATGAGGACGAGCAGTTGATACAGCGGCCTGCCGAGCAGATTTGGCCGCCGGTGCAGTCTGAGTTGGAAGCGCATCCAGCAACGCAAAGGTTGGTGCTCGTACTGCAGATCGAGTTGGCCGTGACAGCGGCGCACTGGGCATCCGAGGAGCAGGAGCCGCAGAGACCCGTGCCCGTGTTGCAAATCTGGCCGGTGCTGCACTGCGATGTTGCCGTACAAGCGCCGCAGGTTCCCGGGCCTGTAAAGCACACCTGACCGGTGTTGCACTGTGATGAGGCCGTGCAGGCGACGCAACGGCCCGCCTGACATACTTGCCCGTTGGAGCAGGCCGAGTTGGAGGCACAGCCGGCCACGCAGAGGTTGGTGCTGGTGCTGCAGATGGAGTTGGCGGTAACGGCCGCGCACTGGGCATCCGACGCACATGCACCGCAGACTCCGGTACCGGTGTTGCATATTTGGCCTGTGTTGCATTGTGAGGTTGCTGTGCAGACGGTGCAGTGGCCCGAGATGCAGGCTTGTCCGGTACTGCAGCCGGCGTTGGAGGCACAGGCCGCGATGCAGAGGTTGGTGCTCGTGCTGCATACGCTGCCCGAGCCGCATTGGGAATCCGTCGAGCAGTTACCGCAGAGGCCTGTGCCTGTGTCGCACACTTGTCCTGTACTGCACTGGGAGGAAGCTGTACACGCGCCGCAGGCACCGGTACCCGTGAAGCATACTTGGCCGGTGTTGCACTCCGACGAGTCTGTGCAGGCCGTGCAGTGGCCCGAGAGGCACACTTGCCCTGTGCTGCAGTCGCTGTTGGAGGCGCACGCCGCGATGCACACGCCGCTCGCATTGCATACGTTGCCCGAGGTGATGGCCGAGCATTGGGCGTCGGTCGCGCAGGTGCCGCACTGGCCTGAGCCCGTATCACAGATTTGGCCAGTGCTGCACTGGGAGCCCAGCGTGCAGGCCTCGCAGTGACCTGACAAGCAGACCTTGTTACCGGTGCAGTCACCATTGCCAGAGCAGGCCGTGATGCAGGTGCCCCTCCCGTTGCACACTTTGCCTGAGCCGCACTGAGGATCACTTGTACAGGCGCCGCAGAGACCCGTGCTCGTGTTGCATGCCAGCCCGGTGCCGCATTGAGACGTCGCGGTACACGCGCCGCAAGCACCTGTACCCGTGAAGCATACTTGGCCGGTGTTGCACTCTGACGAGTCTGTGCAGGTCGTGCAGTGGCCCGAGAGGCACACCTGACCGGTACTGCAGCCTGCGTTGGAGGCGCAGGCCGTGATGCAAAGGTTCGTGCTCGTGCTGCACACATAGCCCGAGTCGCACTGAGAGTCAGACGAGCAGGCGCCGCAGAGACCTGCGCCGGTATCGCATACCTGCCCGCCGGTGCACTGTGACGATGCCGTGCAGGCGCCACAGGCACCAGTGCCCGTGAAGCAGACCTGTCCAGTGTTGCACTGTGACGAGTCTGTGCAGGTTGTGCAGTGGCCCGAAATGCACACCTGCCCGGTGCTGCAGTCGCCGTTGGAGGAGCAAGCCACGATGCAGACGCCACTGGTGCTGCACACATTGCCCGAGCCGCATTGAGAGTCGGCCGAACAGGCACCGCAGGCGCCCGAGCCTGTGTCGCATACCTGGCCTGTATTGCACTGTGAGGTCGCCGTACACGAGGTACAGTGGCTCGACAAGCAGACCTGGCCACCGCTGCAGCCGGCGTTGGATGCGCAGGCCACGACGCATACGCCGTTGGTATCGCAAACGTAGCCTGAGCTGCATTGAGGATCCACGGTGCAGGCGCCGCAAACGCCAGTACTGGTGTTGCATGCCTGCCCAGAATTGCATTGTGACGTTGCTGTGCAAGTGGTGCAGTGGCCTGAGCGACAGGCCTGACCGGTGCTGCAGTCGCCGTTGGAGGCGCAGGCCGTGATGCAGAGGTTGGTGCTCGTGCTGCACACCTTGCCCGAGCCGCATTGGGAGTCCGTCGTACAAGCACCGCAGAGGCCAGTGGCCGAAACGCATACCTGGCCGCCGCTGCACTGCGAGGAACTTCCACAGCTGCCGCAAGTGCTCGAGCCCGAATCGCACACCTGGCCGCCGCTGCACTGCGAGGACGACGTACACGAAACACAGTGACCCGACTGACATACTAAACCGCCGCTACAGCCGGTGTTGTCGGCACACGCCGCGACGCATACGCCGCTGGTATTACACACGTTGCCTGAGCCGCATTGTGCGTCTGTCGAACAGGATCCGCAGACCCCCGTGCCGGTATTGCACACCTGGCCGAAAGTGCACTGCAAAGTCGCCGTGCAGGCTGTGCAGTGACCCGAGATGCAGACTTGACCCGAGCTGCAGTTGCCATTCGTGGAGCAAGCCGCGATGCAAGCATTGCTGGGGTTGCAAACCTTGCCCGAACCGCATTGAGAGTCGGTGCTGCAAGGGCCGCAGACTCCCTGAGTGGAACATATCTGGCCAGTATTGCACTGCGATGACAACGTACACGACGTGCAGTGGCCCGAGATACAAGCTTGGCCGGTGCTGCAGCTGGCGTTGGAGGCGCACGCCGCGATGCAGGCTCCGTTGGTATCGCACACATTGCCCGAGGCGCAATCATAGTCTGACGAACAAGGACCGCAAAGGCCTGAGCCGGTGTCGCATATCTGACCAGTGTTACACTGCGATGCCTGCGTGCACGACGTGCAGTGGCCTGACAGGCACGCAAGGCCGCCGGTGCAGTCGCCGTTGGAGGCGCAGGCCACGATGCACACGTTGCTGGTATTGCACACATTGCCCGAGCCGCATTGTGCGTCTGTCGAACAGGCTCCGCAGACCCCCGTGCCGGTATTACACACCTGGCCGAACGTGCACTGCGAAGTCGCTGTGCAGGCCGTGCAGTGGCCCGATAGACAGACGTCTCCCGTGTTGCAGTTGCTGTTGGAAGAGCACGCCGCGATGCAGGCGCCGCTCGTGTTGCACACGTTGCCCGAGCCGCACTGAGAGTCAGTCGAGCAGGCACCGCAGGCGCCGGAACCTGTATCGCAGATCTGGCCCGTGTTGCACTGAGAGGTTTGACTGCAGGCCACGCAGTGACCCGAGATGCAGACCTGGCCACTACCGCAGTTTCCGTTGGAGGTGCACGCGGTGACGCACGCGCCGCTGTTGCAAACGTAGCCGGAGCCGCATTGGCTGTCGGTGCTGCAAGGGCCGCAGGCGCCTTGACCCGAACATATCTGACCAGTTGCGCATTGCGAGGCTGAGGTGCAAGGAACACAGTGATAAGATGAGCAAATCTGTCCGTTGGAGCAGTCCGAGCTCGAGGTACAGCCGGCGACGCAGAGGCCGCCGGAGCAGATGTTGGTGGCGGTGACGACCTGGCATTGAGCATCCGTCGAACAGGAGCCGCAGAGGCCCGTACCCGTGTTGCAGACTTGACCGGTGGTGCATTGAGACGATGCGGTGCAAGAGACACAGTGCCCTGACTGGCAGATTAGACCACCGCTGCAGCCGGCGTTGGTGAGACAGGCGGCGATGCAAGAGCCGCCGCTGCCGCTACAGACCTGACTGGATCCGCACTGGGAGTCGGTGGAGCAGGGGCCGCAAACACCCGTGCCGGTATCGCAAACCTGCCCGTTGGTGCACTGAGACGTCGCCGTGCATGCCGTGCAATGACCCGACTGACAGACCTGACCGGTGTTGCAGTCGCTGTTGGAAGCGCATGCGGCAATGCACGCGCCATTGTTGCAGACGTTGCCGGAGCCGCATTGACCGTCGGTGCTGCAAGGCCCGCACGCTCCCTGAGTAGAGCAGATTTGGCCAGTGGCACATTGCGAGGCCGACGTGCAAGCCGTGCAATGACCGGACGAGCAGACCTGACCGCCGGAGCAATCATTGTTGGATGCGCACGCGGGAATGCAGACGCCGCCGCCGCAGACATAGGTGACGGTGTTGACGGCCGGACACTGGCTATCCGAGGTGCAAGCACCACACGTTCCTGAGCCGGTGCAGATGAGGCCCGACGTGCACTGGCTCGTGGCCGAGCAGTTGATGCAGTCACCCGACTGACAAACCTGCCCGCCATTGCAGTCGGAATTCGATGTGCAGGCCACGACACAGAGAGTGCTGCTGCTGGCGCAGACGTATCCGGATCCGCAGTCGGAATTCCCCGTGCAATGTCCGCACGTGGAGCCGCCGCCGCAGACGGTGCCTCCGGAACATTGGGAGGAGCTCGTGCAGCTCTGGCAGCCGCCGCCGGAGCAGACGAGCCCGTTGCTGCAATTGGCATTTGTGGTGCACGCTGGCGTGCAGGAGCCGGAGATGCAGACGTTGCCCGAGTCGCATTGACCGCTGCTTGAACAGGTCGAGCACAGGCCCGACGGACAGACCTGACCCTGCAGACACTGGGAGTTGGAGGTGCAGCCCAAGCAAAGTCCCGGGCTGGCGCACACTCGGCCGCCCGAGCAGCTTCCGCCCGGGTAGGTGCACGTTGCCGCGCAAAGCCCCGTGCTGGTGTCGCAGCCTTGGCCGCTGGGACACGGGTTGCCGGAGCCGCATGGCACACAGGCTCCCCCGGAGGAGCAGACGCGGCCGGCGTTGCACTGCCCAGTACTGGTACAGGCGCCACATGATCCGTCCCCGAGACAAACCTGACCGCTCGAGCACGATGCGTTGGACGTGCAAGCAGGTACACAGCCACCACTAACGCAGGCCTGTCCTGAGTCGCAGTCGGATCGTTGCGTACAGGCCTGGCAAACGCCGGTTTTGCAAGCCAGACCTGAGTCGCAGTCCCCATTGGCCGTGCAAGGGCCGCACTTGCTCGTCGACGATAGGCAGACGCTACCGCTGCTGCAGTCGCTGTTGGAGGAGCATGGGTCGTGACACAGGCCGGATTGACAGTATTGGGGGGTCGATGTGTTGCATTGGGAGTCACTGCTGCAGCTCCCACAGGCTCCCGTGATACAGGCCTGGCCGGTGTTACAGTCCGAGTTGGCCGAGCACGGAATGCAGAGTCCGGCGCTGCACACCTTGCCTCCTGTGCAAGCCGAGTTTGACGTGCAGCCGGCATGGCAGACACCTGCATCGCACACGAAGCCACTCCCCGTACACTGGCTGTTCTGGGTGCAAGCGGCACAGGCGTTGTTTAGACACACCTGCCCCGTGGCGCAATCCGAGTTGACCGAGCATGGCCCGCAGAGACCCGTCGACGTATTGCAGGCCTCTCCCGACAAGCAGTCGGAGTTGGACTGGCATGACACGACACAGACGCCGCTGGAATTGCAGGAATTGCCGCTCCCGCACTGGGAGCTGCTCGAACAGGATCCGCAGCTCCCCGACACGCAAGCCTGGCCGGTGGTGCAGTCCGAGTTGCCGGTGCAGTTCACGCATCGCCCCACCCGACATACCTTGCCATTGGTGCAGGGGCTTGACCCGGAGCAGCCCGCAGAGCAGAGGCCGCCGTTGCATACCAGACTGCCGTCGGAGCTACAGTCGCCGTCGACGCTGCAGGCTCCACAGCTTCCGGAGCTGCATATTTGGCCGGTGGTGCACTGCGAGACCTGGGTGCAGGGGTAGCAGAGCCCGGATGATGTGTCGCAGTATTTGCCCCCCGTGCAATTCGAGTTGCTGGTGCAGGCGGCTGTGCAGGAGCTGTTGACACAAACCCGGCCGGAGCCGCATTGCGAAGACTGCGAACATGGTCCGCAAGCGCCTGCGTTGCAGATCTGGCTGGATGCGCACTGGGAGCTCTGGGTGCAGGTCGTGCATCGCCCGGTAAGGCAGACTTGACCCGAGCTGCACTGGCCGTTGCTGGTACATGCGACCGTGCACACGCCCGATATGCACACATAGCCCGAGTCGCAGTCGGAATCGAGCGAGCAAGCACCGCAGACACCAGTCTGACACACCTGGCCGGGGTCGCAGTCCCCGTTGGCGGTGCAGGCCTGGCAGACGCCCACGAGACAAGCCTGCCCGCCCGAACAGGATGAGTTGGAGGTGCAGGCCGGTTGGCAATTGCCCGCGACGCAGACGTTCCCGGACCCGCACTCGCTGTTGGCTTGACAGGCGGCGCAGGTCCCGGAGCGACAGGCCTGGCCGCTGTTGCACTGCGTTCTCAAGGTGCAGTCGCCGCAGTTGCCGCCGGAGCACACTTTGCCGGTAGCGCACTGCGAGCTGACGGTGCACGACTGGCAGGCGCTGGAAAGGCAAATTTTGCCCGTCGGGCATTGCGACGTCGATATGCATCGGCGACAGTAACCACTGAGACAGATCTTGCCTCCGCTGCAGTTGGCATTCGTGGTGCAAGACGGCGTGCTGGTGGCGGCGCAGAGCCCGTTGTTGCAAAGCCGGTTGGCGCCGCAGTCCACGTCCGAGGTGCAGCCCACGCACAGGTTGTTTTGACACAGCTGGCCCGCCGGAGTGCAGTCCGATTCCGTTGCGCAGGTCCCCGGTCGTCTACGGCAAAAGTTGGATGAACATACCTGGTCTTGTCCCGTACAGTCCGGATCCGACGTGCATGGCGTCAGGGAGGAGACACAGAGCCCAGAGAGGCAGTTCTCGCTGTTTTGGGAGTTGCAATCGGTATCGCTGCTGCAGCTGAGAACGGCCGTCGGCAGACAAACACCGGCACGGCAGGTCTCGCTGCTCGCGCAGTCTGTGCTGGTCTGGCACGCCCACAGACCGCTCGGAAGACATGTGCTGCCAGAGCATACTGTGCCTGACGGGCAGGCAAGGTTGCCGGAGCCTCCGCATCTGCGCAAAAGCGTGGCGAAGCAGAAGCCATTCTGACAGGTGTAGCTACCGGTGCAAGATGAGCTTGACGTGCAGGTAGAAAAGGATTGAGCTGAGCAAATGCCGGCTCGGCAGACGTTGCCGGCGCCACATTGCGAGTCCGAGGTGCAGAGCGCCGATGTTGGGATACACAGGCTGGCGTCGCACGTTTGGCCACTACGGCAGTTGGCCGTCGTGGTGCACTTGACGAGGCGTGCCACCAGACAGGTCCCGATCCGGCAGAAGGATCCTGAGCTGCAGCCGCCGTCGGTCGAACAGGTGGCAAGGGCTTTCGGAAGGCAAACGCCGCTGGTGCAGGTCGCGCGGGAGGAGGTGCAGTCGGACGACGTCGTGCATGTGCTGAGAGTGTTGGGGGGGACGCAGATTCCGGACACGCAGACGTTGGAGCCGCTGCATGTGCCTCCCGACCCGCAGGGCGGCAACGGCGTCGCCTGGCAGATGCCCTCGACGCAGGTCTGGCCACTATTTGTGCAGTCCGTGTTGGAGGAACAGGTCGTGACGACCCGCGGCACGCATAGAGCCAGCCTACAAACGGCGCTGGGGTCGCAGTCCGAATCGGTGACGCACGATGGGAGAGCGTCCGGAAGACAGGCCCCGGATCCGGCGCATATCAGCCCTCCGGCGCAGTCCTGGTTGGTGGTGCAGGATCCGAAGTTGCTGGGCAGGCAGGTACCGGACAAACATGTCAAGCCAGTGCCGCAAGCCGCTTGATTTGATCCGCCGCAACTCGGGTAGACGGTTGGCAGGCAGATGCCGAAGGTACAGGTTTCGGTCGACCGGCAACCTGTGGTGCCTGTACAGGCTACCGGCGATTTCGGCAAACAGGCCCCGAGTCTACAGACCTGGGGGCTCGTGCAGTCCGTGTCGCTGGAGCAAGAGGGAAGAGTTACCGGCAAGCACGCGCCGCCTGTACACTGCTGACCCGTTCCACAGTTCGAGTTGGACGTGCAGCTTGCGATGCCCGTCGCCAGGCAGACGCCACCGGTGCACGTGTTGCCCGAATCGCAATCTGATGGGCTGGAGCAAGAATGAACGGGCACGGGCATGCAGATGCCAGAGGTACACGTGGAGTTGCTGTCGCAATCCGAGTTGCTTGAGCACGTCTTGAGACTGTCGGGGATGCAAACGCCCAGTCGGCAGACCATGTTGGCATCACAGTCGCCATCGATCGCACAGGCTGGTAACGCAGTGGGTAAGCATGCCCCCTGGGTACAGCTTTGCCCGCTGGTGCCGCAGTCGCTATTGCTCGAGCACGCGGTGATGGCGCTGGGAAGGCAGAGACCTGCTGTGCAGCCTTGGGATGAAGCGCACTGCGCCTGTAGGGAGCATCTTGAGAAGAAGGGAGGGAGACAGATGCCTCCCCGACAGACTTTACCCACAATACATGCCGAATTATCCTGGCAAACCGTGATGGCCCGGGGCAAGCAGACACTCAGCCGACACACATCGCCACTGGCACAGTCCGAGTCCGTCGAGCAACCTGAGAGCTGAGTAGGAAGACAGGCACCCGAAGTACAGGTCTGACCCCCGGCACAGGGTGCGCTGACGCCGCAGGCGGATAAGGTGGTCGGTAGGCAGACGCCGCCGATGCAGTTATTTCCGCTAGCACAGTCACCATCCGAGGCACACGAAGGATACAATGGCGGGATACAGACGCCGTTGGTGCAGGTCAGTGGCGGACGACAGGCGCCGTTGCGGGTGCATGTCTGGAGGGTGTTGGGGAGACAGAGCCACATTCGGTGGACCATCTTGAACCCGCAGCGCACTTGGGTAGTGAGCGAGGCAGGTATGCAGAGCCCATTTCTGCACACGGCATCGTCAGTGCAGGCGCCGCTTGAAGAGCAGGGGGCGAAGATGTTGGGTATGCAGAACCCGCTCTGGCATATGTTGCCGGCAGCGCAATCCGCCTGGTCGGTGCACGGCGGGTAGATCTCCGGCACGCAGACGCCGGCGGCGCACTGCTGGCCCATGCTACATTCGTCGTTGGCCTGGCAAGCCAAGATGGTGGTCGGAAGACAATGTCCGAGCCGGCAGAGCTGGCCGGTCCCGCAATCCGAGTCGGCGGAACAGATTGGCAAGAAGTTGGGAAGGCAGACTCCGTCAATGCAGTTGGAACTCGAATCGCATCCGCGTGAACAAGGGCTGAGAGTCTTGGGAAGACAGGTATTGCCCATGCATGCCAATCCCGAACCACACTCTGCCGTGGTTTGGCAGGGCGGGAACGGCGTCGGGAGACAAATGCCGCTCGTACAAATCTGATTCACGTCGCAAGACGAGTCCGTGATGCAGATCTTGATTTGTTTGGGCAGACAGAAGCCAAGCCGGCAAAGCTGGCTAGAGCCGCATTCGGTGTCGTCTGTGCAGGCCACGAGGCCGCTGGGCATACACGAGCCGGAAATACACTGCTGGCCCATACTGCAGGTAACGTTGTTGATGCCGTCGCAGGGAAGGAGGCTGCTTGGCACACACGTGCCCCCGGAGCATCGATTCTGGTTTGAGCAATCCCAATCGGCTTGACAGTTTGGGAAGAGCCTAGTGAGACAGAGCCCAGAGGCGCATCTCATGTTCTGTCTACAGTCTGTATTTTTCTGGCACGTGTAAAGGGTCGTTGGTAGACAGAGATTCAACCGGCACACCTGTCCGGTTCCGCACTCCGAGTCAGACTTGCACGATTGGAGATCCTTGGGTTGGCAAAGTCCCGACTGACAAGACTGCTCGGTGGCGCAGTCCGTGTCGGTTTCGCATTGCGTGAATATTTTGGACGCGAATAGGGTCATGGGAAGGCAGACGCCTCTGGTACAGGCCTGTCCATCGATGCAATCCGCCGTCGTCGAACAGCCTGCAAACACCTCGGGTATGCAGAGGCCGCCTGAGCATGTTTGTCCAGTCTTGCAGTCCAACGTATGGGTGCAGGTAACGACCTGGTTCGGGATGCAGTGACCCAGACGACAGACTCCGTACGATCCGCACTGCGAGTTCTTCTTGCAGGTGGGCAGATTCGAGGGGAGGCAGACGCCAGATACGCACGTCTGATCTTGGTCGCAAGAGTCGTCGTCTCCCTGGCAGGTAGGCAGGTCGCTGGGCAGACAGACCTTGTTGAAGCACAAGGCCCCTTTTCCGCAATCCTTGGAACTCTTGCAAGGAGGATAGACGGGAGGGAAGCAGAATCCGGATGTACAGGTCAACGCTGCAGGGCACGCCTTGGAGCCGGTGCAAGGTGTAAGCTGGTTTGGTATGCAGAGGCCAAGGCGGCAAACTTGGTTGGAGCCGCAATGCGCATCACCGTCGCAGGCGGGGAGCCGGCCGGGAAGGCAGGCTCCCTTGACACAAGTTTGACCGTCGGAGCAGCTGTTGGCACTGTCACATGCGGGCAGGCCCATTGGCAGGCAGGTGCCCTCACGGCAGGACTGGCCTTTCTCGCAGTCGCTGCCATCGCCACAGGGGGGAAAGACTGGTGCAAGGCAGAGGCCGGCTTGGCAGGTGCGGGTGCCGATGCAGTCCGACTGGGACGTGCAGACGGTGAGCGAGGCAGGCAGGCAGCGGCCATTGCGGCAGACCTGCTGTTTGCCGCACGCAGCATCCGTCTGGCAGGTCGGCAGCAGGGTCGGGAGGCAACGAAGACCTACACAGGCTTGTCCAGCACTGCACGTGGTGTTGCCGGAGCCCGAGCAGGCTTTAAGCGAAGCTGGAAGGCAAACATTGTTCGCGCAGGTCGTACCGCTTGCGCAGTCGCTATTCTTGGTGCATGGAGGGTGGGCACTTGGGAAACACAAGTCCTTCTCGCAGCTGTATCCGGTTGAACAATCCGTGCTCGACTTGCAGGATGTGAAGCCTTTTGGAATCCGGGTGCCCAGTACACAGTCATCTTCGCCATTTTTGCAAGTAGGAAGACGGCTGGGCAGACAGGCTCCGTGTCGGCAGGTGAAGCCTTCCGAGCACTTGCTCGTAGCCTTGGTGCATGCAGTAATGGTCTCTGAGAGACAAACGTTGGATCGACAGGCTTGGCCCTTGATGCAGTCTCCGTCCAAGGTGCACGCCGGGAACAGCGGAGGGACGCAGAAGCCGGCCACGCAAGCGAGGGCGCCGTTACCGTCACCGCATTCATCGCTCGAGCTGCATTGAGCCAAGTTGCGTGGTAGG
This sequence comes from Torrubiellomyces zombiae, assembly GCA_018831705.1. Taxonomy (NCBI): domain Eukaryota; kingdom Fungi; phylum Ascomycota; class Sordariomycetes; order Hypocreales; family Ophiocordycipitaceae; genus Torrubiellomyces; species Torrubiellomyces zombiae. Next base: position 59,034 of record JADHZA010000043.1, on the reverse strand, counting down.
CAGACGCCGAGGCGGCAAGTCTGAGCATGTGCGCAGTCCGAGTCGGCGCCGCAGGAGGGGAGTACGTCAGGCAGGCAGACACCCTCGCGGCACTTAAGTTGGGCGCCGCAGGGCTGGCTGTCGCTGCAAGAAACCAGGCGATCTGGCAAGCAAGCTCCTCCGGCACACGCCTGGCCATTGTTGCAGTCCCGGGACACGGTACACTTGTGGTAAGGCTGATGCAGACAGTATCCAGCCACGCAGGTTTCCTCCTTGCCGCAGCCGTCATTATCTTGGCATACTGTGATTGTGTCCGGGATGCAACGGCCGAGTCTGCACACGTTCTCGTCGCCGCATTCCGAGTCGGCGTCACACGTGGCAAAGATGCTGGGAATGCAGATTCCGCTCAAGCAATCTTGGTGGTCGGCGCAACCGGTCTTGGCCTCGGCATCGCACGTAGCCAGAGAGTTCGGCAGACAAATCCCGTCCCGGCAAGTCGACTGCTTGTCACGGCAGGCCGGGCCGTCCGTCTGACACGGAGGGAACACGGAGGGCAGGCAGATTCCTCCCGAACAGCTCTGGCCCCGTCTGCAGTTGTTGTCGGCAGAGCACACGGTCGGGTTGTTGGGAAGACAGACGCCCAAGCGACACACCTGCGAGCTTGAACAAGTCTTGTCACTCTTGCACAGAGGGAGCGCACGGGGGACGCAGATGCCCGAGGGACACTTCTGGTCCTTGTTGCACTGATCATCGCCCTTGCAAGTCACCAGACCTGGTGCAAGGCAGACTCCGCCTGTGCACGACTGCTTCGCCGCGCAGTCCGCCGTGGATGAGCAGGACGGCAAGGCGGTCGGGGCGCAAATGCCAGCTGCGCACTTGTCGTGTTTGCCGCAATCTTTGTCCGCCTTGCAACTTTTGATGACCCGAGGGAGGCAGGATCCCAGCCTGCACACCTGGCCGCTCGCGCAAGGCGTATCTTCAGCGCAGCGCAAGAACGAGGATGGGACGCAGACCTTGCCTCGACAGGTGTGACCGGCCGTGCATCCGGCGCTGGTGGCGCAGACTTGGAACGAGCTGGGCACGCATTCTCCATTCCGGCACGTGCTTCCCTCGTCGCAGTCCGTCTCCTTTTTGCAGGAGCCGGCCGGGTCGACGGGGGTGCAGAAGTCAAAGAGGCAGATGTCGCGAGTCGAGCACGTCTTGCCTCCGCAGTGGGGAGAGTCCGTCGTAGGGACGCACACGCCGAAGAAGCAGACGTCCTTGTCGCTCGGGCAGTCTTTGCCCGCAGCGCCGCAGTTTTTGTATGGGGACATGGGGACGCAGTGGTCCTGGATGCACGCGTGCTTCGGGGCGCATGCCGTGGCCGATTTCTCATCCGCGCCGCATTGGTTGGGGTCGCTGACGGGGATGCACATGCCGGTGACGCAGAGGCCCTTGCAGACCTGGTCGCCGCAGATGCCGGGGTCGCCCGCCGCCGACGTGCCAGCGGCTTCCGTCCCGGTAGTGGCTGATTTAGCCGTCCCCGTCGTTTTGGTGGGTCTCGTTTTGGTCGTGTGTTTGTGCTTGCTGCCCTTGCCGGTCGTATCCGTCCCGGTGGTGTCGTCCGTCGTTATCGTGACATCTTCAATCGTAGCTGACGTCTCCGTGGTTTCGCCTTCAGAAGTCACTGTTGGTTTGAGATTAGTCTCTCGTTCATGTTACGGTTTCTGCCCTGTCCCGAGTGTTTCGGGGGGTGCGCCCGAGCCATCGGGGTACGGATTCGGGAAGAGTGGAGGCGGCCGGTTCCCAACTTACCGTGGTGTTTGCTGTGGGTCGATGATTTCGCCTTGGACCCGGTATGGGTGCTCGGGGGCAAAGAAACCGTCTTGGCGGGCTTTGGCGCTTTCAAATTGTGCTTGTCGGTAATATGCTGGGAGGCAGACTGTGATCCAGGCGCACTCTTTCCCTTCTTGGTCGAGCTGTCCGCCACGCCCCCGGTCTCAGCCGGCGACGTCCCCGAAGCCGGGCGAGACGACTGGCCATCGTTGATCGCTTGGTAGGAGCATTTCTTTTGGGCCGGAGGTTTTCCAGCGAGATTTTGCACCGCGCTGGAGCAGCTGTCGCTCACACAGACTTGAGACGAGTCAAGCCTGACGGAGCTCCGCGCATCACTGCCTCCTGAGCCGACACTTACACAAGATCCCGCGGAGCAAACCTGTCCCGCAGAACAGCTCGTTTGCCCGCAATGTTTCGGATCGGTCGAGATGACAACCACAGAACAGTCTCCTTTCACGCACGATGCACCCAGCGGACAATCGTTGTCGTGCTTGCAGCTAGCGGAATTAGTACCAATGTTCAGGGGCATGCACTCACCTTTGAAGCACCAGCTACCGGGGGAGCAGGGGCTTTGGGATGAGCCGCAATGGCTCGGATCGTCACCGATGTTGATCTTGACGCAGTTGTCGTTGATGCAGATTTCGCCAGGCCCGCAAGTGGCCAGACGTGAACCGCAACGAGTCGAGTCGAGGAAGACCTGGATGGGCTGGCACGTCCCGTCCTTGTCGCACCATTCGCCCGCATTGCACTGTTTGCTGGACTTGCCGCAGTTGCTGAAAGGGAGAGTGGCGCAGGATCCGGCGAGGCATATGTCACCAGGGTTGCAGCGCCGTCCGTGTGAATCACAATCAGAGAGGTCGAGTCCCAGAATGTTCTCGGTGCATGCGCCCCCTACACAAGGTCCCGAGGGACAGTTCTCGGGGTGAAAGTTCGCTTGGACCGCATATCGGGGAGTTGTTCTGTTCGCGACGTCGGCCGATCTGATTTCGAGGGTGGAAGATTGGGCTGGAGTTTCCAGCAGGGTATCGAGTGGGTTGCGTCTATTGAAGGAGAAGAGTTTGGCATCGACTAGGACACTGGCAACGGTGGCCAGGCCTAGCAGGACCTGCAATCGTCGACGAGGAGCCATGGTCAGCTTGGGCAAGCCGTCGACATGCTATGTTGAGAATCCTTGCTTGGCCAGTCTCGAGTGGAAGGAAAAGGAGGATTGGAGTGGAAAGAGAGTTTTCTTGGAAACTTGAAGCAAAGGCCCTGACCCATTGGCATCTTGCTACCGGCCTATAGCTGTCGTCCAACTTTAGCAAAAGTCTAATTATTTCCCTCCTGACCACCATCGTCGCCACCCGCTCGGACTGTCGGGCCCAAGAATGAGCCAGCTTCATCTCAAGGGGGCAGACCATGTCCAACACACGAATGTGTCTCATTCCAGTGGCCGATTGCCTTGGGAGCCTTGTCGCGGGCCCTATCTGATGATCCGATGGGCTTTGACTCTCCACACTCGACTCCCGATTCTGCGTTCCCATGTCCTGTCAATCTGCCCAAGCGTCTCTCCACTGGCACGAGCATAAAGAGGAGGAAATCGCGGCAACGGGTGGAGATTGGTGCTCAAAAAAACACATACCGGCCCTGGATAGAATCTGGGACGCCGGGTCCGTGTCTCACTCATACGGCCGAGCAAAAGGGGGCCCAACCAATGCGCGTCAAGGCCGTTGCTCGTGCGCGTCGCCAAGCGAATGTTGGAATGCACGTCGTAAATCCCCCGCTGCGGAATGCGGCTATCGTCCACTTTTTTTCTTCTTGGTCCTGTTTTTCGTCCGCGCTACAACGGCCTTATTCCATCTGCTCAAAACATATCGGCCGTGTGGTGCCTCTGGAACGGAGCTTAGACCGGTTTCCCTTCCGCCGAGCCTCCAATTGTGGACTCGTCGTTCCGTCTTTCCGCTCTGCCCGTCCGTCACATGGGACTTTTGTCTTCCTCCTCTCGGAAAGCCATCTGCTCATATCGGTGTTTTTGACGCCAACTGCCCACGTGAGAATGGCCAGTCTGCAAGCGGCTTGCCAGACGGCGCTCAGTAGAAAGTCTTTGTTTATGTTCGAAATTGTGAGTTTTGACCATTTTTCCTCGCCCCGTTTATGCACTATCCTTTGTTTATTTCATGACCAACATCAAACATCAAAGTGTTTTCTGCCATCGTGTTGCTGGCCCCTGAAGGTCGTGAGGACCTCGTGGGCCTTTCCCACCCCAAATCACATGTTTGTCGTGAATGACGAAACGATAGTAAGGCGATTGGATACCAAATTCTTCAAAGTTGGATTCAGCACCCAGTGGCGCATCGCTGGCGCATCCTACTGAGTAACACATTCTGCTGTAAAGTTCAGCCAAAGCTTCCAGGCCTCTCCCATGATGTTGTCGAAGGCCCTACGGCTGGCACAAAGTCGCGGTCAGCGGCGCGGGTGGATCCGCCACTACCGGGACTGCGCTGAACCTCATCCATGGATCCGACCTCCTATTGGAGGCTGATATAAAGTGTAAATCAGCTTCATGTCCGAGCCGCTCGGCCCAGGTCGCTTTAGCATTTGACATCGACCCAGGCTAAGAAACAAAGCTCTAATGAAATCCTACGGGGCCTGGGGAAGGTGGGACGACGCCGATCCTTGAAATAAGGGGTTAGCGCCGGACCGACGGGGTGTTTAACAACATGAGCCGGCTAACGGCTGCGACAAAAGGTCAAAGGTAGAATATCATCAACTTGTGAATGATTCGAGACCGCTGGATAGCGAGCTTGAGGCATGAAAAAAGCATTGCGAGCACATGGCCACCAGAGCCGGTTATGCAGCCCGCGCGCAGCGTAATGGCAGAGGAAGCCCAGTTCCTGCGCGCGTTGGTACATGTAGGGATGTTGGCGCCTTTCGACCATGTAGACAGATGGGACAGCGTTGTCAGAGAGACGTGGCCCTGACATTGATGGACGCAAAGAGCGATAGCCCACGCTACCGGTAATAGTGGTTGATGTCAATCTCTTGGATCCCACCAACATCGACACACTATGACGAGATTATCGCGCACACCGAACCCCCGGCGAGGCCGACTTGATGCTCATATTAAAGGCTGTAGGGATCATCGAGCTAGGCCCAGTGCTTGATTCCTCGCAAGAGGAGAAATAGTGACAAGACGAAAAAAATATCATGTGTCGCCATAGGGCGCGAAGCAAAGGCGCGTATCAACATATGTAACAGAGTCCCCCGAAAGTTACGGTATCCAGCCAATGTCCGTCGAACTCAATTCTGCACACCGTCGTCAAAACGCCGCTGGTGAACACGTTTGATCTGGTCGAGCAAACGAATGCGAGCCCTTCCCCTGACTGACACGAGGCGTGCCGCCTTACATAACGCACTGGTCGTTGGGATCGTCGGTCTCTATACAGCCGACAATGCAGTATGAATTGGCGAGAATATTCCCATTCGTGTCGACGCAGCGGTAAAGGATTTGACGCATTTGAGACGTGCTCAGTGACAGCTGATCAGGGTATTCGTTCTGCATGGCGTACGTCAAGTCGTCAACGCCGTAACCTTGCCATCAGAAGTCAGAAAGCTCATTTTTGTGAGGGAGGAGAACAAAGCTGGGAGGCGGCGACGGGAGCAGGGTGAATATACCGCACTGGTCCATTAAAGCATAACCACATTTATACTGCTGATAGACGCAGAGTTGATGTATTTGAGCATTAACTGTGAGAAAAAGAGCGACTAAGGCTGAAGCTGCGGCGGTGGAGATGGGCCGTGGGAGCATCATGTTGAGCCTCTTGGGGTGGGTGAGACGGTGATTTTCTGAACGGTGCGCATGAAAAGACTCGCAGGGGACATGGCCGGGGGTTGAGTTTCTACACGGGGGCTCATGGTCAGACTGGGGACTGGATTATTACATATTGCCCTCTCATCTCTCTTTTTAGTGTCTGCGTCCCGATCTTCGATTCCAAGAGCCAAGGTAGGCATTAAAAAGAATATGAGGGAGCGTGAATGCCTAACGAGATGCTCAAATCTGGCTTGGTAGGTGTGGCATGTTTGATCACCCGACAGCATTCCTGCGAGCTTTGAGGTTGGAGAAACGGGAGCCACGCGGGCGGAAATTTACACCAAGTTCATCCCAAGCGCCAGCCTTGGCGACCTTTAACCTTGGATTGCCGGGGTTTGGTTTGTTCCTTGCTTTTTTTGTGTTAGCCGCTCTCGGGCCGTGCTCACCTTTTTCATCCCCGAGGGCTCCAAAACACCACACGTGCACGACATTATGACGATGCATCAAGCTGAGGTCCGTGAGACGAATCTCACACCGTTCCTTCGACGCAGACGGAGCATCGCTCTGTCTACAAGCTTATGGAGAGGAGAATCCCTACGGCCCAGTCCCTTTTCTCAGCGCCGCGAATCTTCGGGCGCTCGGCAACACATACATGTACGTACCTCGAGCATCAAGAAGGCTCAGAAACAGGTGGTTCGCTCTGGAATGCAAATGTCATATGACGGAACATATGACTGTGTGGCAGGGGAGACATGAGCGCCCCAACGGGCCTTTGACACACCTTGACACCAAAACGTCACGACGGGCAACACGTCATGCGAGGACAAAAGCTGCCCTACACGATGCCCTCCTAATTGACATGTGCATACATGATACATGATACATGATATAGTCAGTACGTGTAGAAGGAAGCCTTGGAACAAGATTGTCAAACCCAAAATGCCCTAGAGTCACGTACGCGTAAGATGGTTCGGGCTATTAATAGTTGGCACCAGATCCAAGGTCGACTTACAAGATCAGGCCATGGGAAGTGAGCCCTTAAGATTGCTTTTGCGCGGACAAATCGTGGCCCGATAGTACGATGCTCCCCTTTTGCGTTCCTCACATGCACATACACATTGACATATGCCCGGCCTTTCGCGTTGCAATGCCGCCGACAAAGACTGCTGCTATGTGTTGAACTCAGCCCGACTTGCCGATTGGAGAGGCCACTCGTGCTAGCATCTGTAGTTATCCCTCAAACATCCCTTTTCTGGCATAAGCTCGTTGTCCCCCTTCTCCTCCCCACCGATCCATGGGGGGGCGCATCAGATGCCTGCGAAGCACCAACCGGGCTGTCATCTCTCTGGATTCTGTGCGGACCCGAGCTTCTCGGGGGTTTTCAACGTGTTTCATTTGTCCGATTCAGGTTTTTCTAGTTTTTAATCTTACAATTGGATGCTTAATTTGATCCAGTTTGCGGAATTGCGCGTTCAGGGGGCAAAGGCCGCCACTCATTCCTCATATTGGGCGCGCGTATACCTGGCTCGTGACCATTTCTTCGCTAGGTATTTCCAGATCGCCATATTCGCGCCGATGTAGAAGCTGTTAGCAAGATGCTTCTTATACAACATAATTAGTAGGCATGGAGTGTCGTGCGTGCAGACGGTGCATTCACGTTTTTGTATAATGAGTAAATTTCCACAAGTGCCATCCAGACATTACCTAACGGCTTTAGTCGGGCTCAACCGCTGATACGGGCGAGCATCTCTGACCCTCCTTTCTCAACCCTGCGAAGGCTCAATGAGGAGCGTGTGTTGAGAATATCTTACAAGCACGGTTAGATCATAAGTGCGACCCTCTTGTTCATTCATACGTAGATGTTATATGCGCGTTCTTCTTTACGTATAACATGTCGTGGAAGAAATTTCAAGTGTATTTATGGTCAATTGAACACTTGTCTCCTTTTGAATCAACAAACTTAGGAGCAAATTGTTGAGTCGTGAACGCTGGCGTGAAGTCCTTGCTCCCATTGATGCCACCAACGGCCTTGGAGTTTTCGCTGTTGCCTCTTGTTCCAAACATACATGTAACATAATATCGAAGTGTCTTTGCAAAAATTGCTGTTTCAATGCCAGAACGTGACTCGAGGGGCCTGAAGATTCCTTCGCATGGTAAGCTACAAGGAAATCAGAATATTGGGTCTAAAATGGTCGGCATATTCTGTGACAAGTTTATAGTGCTGTACGACCTCAATTGCAAGGAGCTGCACGTAGTGTTGTTAGACAGGTTCAGATAGCGATATGCCAGATTGTATGGGGAATACGCGACTAATTCTTGATTTATACGTTCATTTTTTGGAAGTAGGTCGAGGAACATAGGTCAAACATTTTTCTTTTTCTTCCTTGGTTGATCACTGGGGCATATATAATTAATACATGTACTTTCCTATGCACGTCCGATTCGGTGTTGCGATCAGCCTACCCGGTAGCTCGCCACCTCGACCGGTCTTCCCGGCCGGCTCGATACAGTTTCATGCCAAGGAACCTCATAGCATCTAGTTCTGATATGAAAAAAGCCTCAAAGTCTGGTTGATTAAGAGTACTATTCACAATAACTAAAGCAAGGGCGAGCCCAAAGAAAAACGGCCACCCGGCAAATGCTGCTTCGAAATGACCAGACTTCGCACATGCATGGCTGATTGGCGTTCAATGTTGTCGGCAGCGATCGAGCCTGCTTTTCCACAGAGCACCGGCTGGCCAATCAATTACGACGGCCTGTCACTTCACCCCTGTTAGCGGATCGTGCAGTCCGAAATTCACGGTGCACATGCATCGTTCTGAAGAAGATTCTTCCATCGCTCACCAATAGCCCTCCTCAGATTGCCGATCTTTTGTCACAACTCAAACTGATCCAAAGGCTCGCTTCGGGGAACAGTAGGAAAGTGTCGGGCATTTTGTTAGCCTACAAGGGTGCGGTTTTGAAAATGTGAGCTGGGTCTGGGGTAGTTTACGTCATCACTCCAAGCAAAAGTCCGTGAATTGACTGCATTTCACCTTCTCTTTCTTCTTTCTCACACAAGACATCAACGCTCGCACGACCGCTACTCAGAGCTCGAGAAGGTGGAATGAAATGCGGATGGATGTGAAGAACTGCACCCCTGCACACTCTCGCTACTTTCGGGCCAGTTCTGGCTATCAATAGCCTTCATCTCCTCGGGTTGCTCCAAGTTTGTCACATCCACATCATGGACTCCGATCCCGACCAGCCGCCGACAGGCGGCACTTTGGATGACCGTGAGGCTTTGGTGAATCAGATGATATCTGCGACCCATGAATCCGAGGAATCTAATTCGACAGTCGACCGGTCAGGTGCCGTTGCCGCAGATATGACCGAGGAAGAAGCGCTGAGAAATCTCACCGGGACTGTTCGGGACCAAGATGAATTAGAGAGAGACATTACAACCCAAGCGAATGCTGCGTTGGTAGAAACAGAAGACAAGAAGGACAATAACCGAATTGCCAAACTGGATGCAACGCGACAACGCCTGCAGCTCCAGTTGGACAAGGAATTAAAACGCCTTGAGAAGGTCGCCGGGAATCCTTACCAGACCAGAAACATTCAAAAAGAGATTACGAAGCTCGAAGACGAAATCCGTCAGATAAATGGCGACATTTCTGATTTCCAAGGGCGCATCGATAAGCGTCATCAAGATGGTCCATCGGACGCGGCGACTCATAGCAAGTCCAGGAGAATGGCCGGCGAAAGCCATCGGGATTTCCTCATCAGAACTGGCAAAATCACACCGTTCGCCAAAGTTGGTGGACCTAGACCCCAAGGTATTCAAGGGCAGCTCGCCGATACCATCCTCGAGGCCGAGGAAGAAGCTGCGACAGATCAGCTGGACCAAAATCTCGAAGGGCCGACGTCACATCGACTGCTTCGGCGGCCTGGCTTCGCAGATGAGCCTGAATTTGACCGCTTAACCCCGTCCTCGGCCGCTGAAAATGAGTTCTCTCTTCGTCCGCGAAAGAAGCGCCGATTACAACGAGATCGAAGTCCATCGGCCGACTTCGAGCCGGACGCTTCATCCGATTCTGCATCCGCCGAGCCAATGCTATGGCAGCAGGGTACTGAAGACGACCTCATCCGCATGGAACGACGAAAAAAAAGAGTGAAGGCAAATGAGAGGGACCAGGAGCAGATAGACCTCAGCAAAATCGACGATGGGAACGAATACCACTTCAAGCGAAGGCTGGAGGACTGGGTGTCACGCAGGAGTCGTGCTAGGCGGGCAAGACGAACCACTGATCCAGATGAAGCGTCGGCGGAGAGTGATCCTGACGAGGATGAATGGCTGAAACCGTCGCCTGATCACAACGATCACTTCATAGACGAAGAACTTAAGCTTCCTGGAGATATTCATCCGTCTCTGTTCGGATACCAGAAGACTGGGGTGCAGTGGCTGGCAGAACTGTACAAGCAAAAAGTTGGAGGCATCGTGGGAGATGAAATGGGCCTGGGGAAAACCGTTCAGCTCATCGCCTTTCTGGCTGCACTTCATTGTTCGAAGAAACTCAAGCGTCCAGTCATCATTGTCGCGCCTGCCACGTTACTCAGGCAATGGGTAGGCGAGTTTCATCGCTGGTGGCCGCCGTTACGAGTTGCGATATTGCATTCTTCTGGAAGCGGGATGATGAATCCTAGATTCGAGGATGAATACGATCTCGAACATTACCGTCCCGTCGCCAACAAGTCGCTTGCGTCTGCCAGAAGAATAGTGAAGGGCGTTGTCGAGAGAGGCCACGTACTCGTGACAACCTACACTGGACTGCAGACCTACGCAGACGAGCTGCTACCGGTTGAGTGGGAATATGCTGTTCTCGACGAGGGACACAAGATCCGCAATCCGAATGCAGAAATTACAGTTACCTGCAAAGAACTAAATACCCCGAATCGGGCCATTCTCTCGGGCACTCCTGTACAAAACAATCTAACTGAATTATGGTCACTATTCGACTTCATATATCCTATGAGACTGGGTACACTCGTGAACTTTCGAACTCAATTCGAGATTCCTATCCGACAGGGTGGGTATGCCAACGCCTCGAACCTTCAGGTAATGACGGCAGAGAAGTGCGCAGAGGCTCTCAAGGAGACGATTAGCGAATATTTGCTACAACGCCTCAAGGTCGATGTCGCGGCGGATTTGCCAGAAAAGACAGAGCAGGTCCTGTTCTGCAAGCTGACAGACGGGCAGCGCAAGGCTTACGAAACATTTTTGGGATCTGACGAGGTGTCTGCCATACTGAACCGAAGACGACAGTCTTTGTATGGCATTGACATCCTACGCAAGATCTGCAACCACCCTGATCTGCTGGACAAAACACTCCGAAAGAAGGCCGGCTATGACTTTGGAAACCCAAGATTATCTGCCAAACTCCAGCTTACGAAGGATCTCCTGCAAAAGGTTATGATACCTAACGGTCACAAGACATTACTTTTCTCCCAGGGAAAGCTGATGCTCAACATCATCGAGAAGTGCATGCAAGAATGTGGGATCTCATACGTCCGCATGGATGGCGAAACGCCAGTGGATCAACGGCAGCCTATGATCGACCGGTTCAATACTGACCCTGGCATGCATGTATTTCTCATGACGACGCGCACGGGCGGTTTAGGGACGAACCTTACCGGCGCTGACCGCATCATCATCTTTGACCCCGACTGGAACCCATCGACCGATTTGCAAGCTCGAGAGCGCGCGTGGAGACTTGGCCAAAACAAGCCCGTCAAGATCTATCGTCTCATGACAGAAGGCACCATTGAAGAGAAAATTTACCATCGCCAGATCTTCAAACAATTCATGACCAATAAGGTTCTCAAAGATCCCAAGCAACGCAGCTCATACGATTTGTCCGATTTATATGATCTTTTCACCTATAACAGTGGCGATGCTGCTGCCGCTCAGCGCAGCGATGTTTTCAAGGGTGCAGAGCTCGAACTCGGCAGCTCAGGGGTAGCCGAAGTCTCTGGATCGAAGTCGCGAGCGGTCAATGGTGTCGATGATACAGATAAAGACGCAGAGGGCAAATCGCTTCGGACAATGGGTCTGATTGCTTCTATGCAAGCTTTTCATGAGGATCCATCAGCGCACGACGAAAGACGCATGTTGGAGGGCATATTTTCTCGTTCTGTCAATAGCGCCTACGATCACGAAACCATCGTCAATGGTTCGAGCAAGGTGAAAGCAGACGAATCGATCTTACGTCATGAAGCAGACCGAGTGGCCGGCCAAGCAGCGGCTTCGCTCCGCGAGGCTGCCGTGCAAGCTCGCCAATTGCCCATTGGCACTGTTACATGGACAGGTGAGGTCGGCTCCGGCGGTCGCCCCGGCGCAAGAGCAAATCGTCGCGGGCCGGGCTCAGCAGCAGTCTTGAGCAACTTGGCGAGTCGGCAGGGCCTCAGCTCGGGGGCGAGTTCACGCGCAAGCACGCCAGGGGCAGAGAAGAACCTGAAGGCCAAGGATTTCGTAGCACTGATCAAGGCATTCATAACGAGGCATGGGGGGAGAGTGCCGAGTAAAATGTTGGTGGATCATTTCAATGCGTATTGCCCTGGAAAGAAGCAAAGTGATGAGTTTAAGCTTGCGCTTGACAGAGTGGCCGTGTTGAACAAGACGGGAGGGACGGGGAGAGGCATGTGGTCGCTAAAGCAAGGCGTTTGAAGGAAGCTTGAAGATGCGAATCAATGTAAATAGCGTATGAGGTGTGCTTGATATCGCTTTGCATGCACAGGTATGTGATGTGATCAAAGCCTCATAAGCTACGGCCAGGGTATCCAGGTCTTCATACCTCTCTTTCGAGACATCTCGATGGACACGTGTATCACAAAACCCTACAATTTCCGAGGAGCGCTTCACACGAGCCGTCTTCAGGTGAATTCATATCTGTCTACTGATCTCATTGACACCACACCGAAGAGCCGAGTAGTGCTAGATGCGACGGGATACAGTAAATTGGGGACCAGGCGCTGTGGCCGTTCCCCTCGTTTTTCTCAACGCCAAACGAGAAACCAGATAGCGAACCTCCCGTCCGAACCAAGCCACCCATTCCGACGGACGATAGCCATCTAGAGACGACGACCACGGCGACCACCCTTTCTGCGGGTAGAATCGGAGGGAGTAGGAGTAACGTCCTCGATGCGGCCAATCTTCATGCCAGCACGAGCCAGGGCGCGGAGCGCGGACTGAGCACCGGGGCCGGGGGTCTTGGTTCCGTTACCTGGCAAACACAAGCAAGTCAGCATGGAGATCGCGCACAGCACGCCTAGTATTTCGGGAGGGCAAGGACATACCACCGGTGGCGCGGATCTTGATGTGAAGGGCGTTGATGCCCAGCTCCTTGCATCGGGCGGCGACGTCCTGGGCTGCCAACATGGCGGCATAAGGGGAGGACTCGTCACGATCGGCCTTGACCTTCATGCCACCAGTCACACGGGTGATCGTCTCACGACCACTGTGCAAAGCAAATTGTCAGCATCCCATCAATTCGAAGGCAAGTCCATATTCTGTCGTAGAGTCGTAAGCCAGCAAGGCGACGAGAACGAACCTGAGATCGGTGACGTGTACGAAGGTGTCGTTGAAAGAAGCGAAGATACGGGCAACGCCAAAGACGAGCTCGCCTAGCTCATGGAGTCAGCATCATGTACACGGACAGGACTTGGACCTCCGGAAAGAACCTGAACTCACCATCGCGGACTGAGGGTCCCAGGGAGATGTTCTCCTGGGGAGCGCGGGTCTTCTTGGGAGGAGCCATGGTGGTTCGGCGACAGTTCTTGACGACGTTGTGATGATAGAAACTCTCACCACTACAGCTTTTGGTGGTGAGGATTCGTGTGGGTAAGAGGGCGCGCGGGCAGTTGAAGGCGGTGAAGTCTGGCAGAAGGCACTCGTTTTTTCTTGGGCTGTGGAACGCTTGCGGTCAAGCCCTACCCTAGCCGAAATATATTTCTCATTTTGGCCTCACGAAGAGGGTAAGCGTCCAGTCCCCACATTTTGCTGCAGCGAAAGAAAACCGAGATCTGTGCTCTCTCCGTCCTACTTTTTCCCTTACACTCACCAACGCCAATACTAACCAGCCTCACCAGCCGACGTCGCAAAAATGGGTTCCACGTACGTTTCCTTCCGATGAACGCTTCCTAGTATGGAATCGATCCCGGGCTCGAGTTTCTGTGCATGATTGTTCGTGGTCCTCTCGCTGGGCAGTCGATAATGTTTCCCGGGGAAATGTTGTCGCTCTGCCAGCTCGATCTCTCCCGAGCCTCTCCCTCAGCTTCTCGAACCTGAAACATGGTTTGCGTTCTGAGAGATGTTGCTTGGGGTGTTGGAGATGAAGTCGCAAACATTGCATCTTCTCTCTCAAATGTCTTGGTTGCGCTGTGCGACATGGTCGGCTGAAAGATGCCTCTCAGATTGCCAGCCAACTGCTCTTCCTGGGCTGCAAAGCCCGGCGCTGTTGTCGGATGAGTTGTCACGAGAAGCTGTCAATGGCATGTGAATGCCTAGTACTGCTTCTATTCTCTCACCGATCAAAACCAACTCGAGTTAGCCAAGCAGAGAATGTCGCGCTCAAGCTGCAGTTCTCGTATCGGCGCTCTGATGCATACCGCTGGTGTGCTGGACCGCGTGCTAATCTGGCCATGTATAGTACTGTTCCTACCAACGACCAGATTCTGGTTCCCGAGACTCTTCTCAAGAAGCGCAAGAGCCAGGAGAAGGCTCGTGCTGAGCGCACTGCCGCCACTGAGAAGCGCAAGTCCGTAAGTCAACTTCTTCCACCGCCCAACGCACCGTGATGTACACCATATTTGTCAACTAGACTTTTGTCTATGCTGTTGCTCAATATACCTTCTTTCGGGTCTGATTGTTGCCTGAACTATTTCTTGCTTTGGACTCATTTTCCACCTTCGAGCCACCGCTGATTTGTTGCGAGCAGTCCAACAAGGAGAAGCGTGGCGTCATCTTCAAGCGTGCCGAGAAGTACGTCAAGGAATACCGCGACAATGAGCGTGAGAAGATCCGTCTGGCCCGCGTTGCCAAGGAGAACGATTCGGCATACATCCCTGCCGAGGCCAAGCTGATCTTCGTCGTCCGCATCAAGGGGTAAGAAATACTGGTTCATTATATCTGTTTGCCACAAGCTGACATCTTTCCTTAGTATCAACAAGATGCCGCCCAAGCCCCGCAAGACCCTTCAGCTTCTCCGTCTTCTGCAGATCAACAATGGTGTCTTCATCAAGGCCACCAAGGCCACCACCGAGATGCTGAAGATTGTCGAGCCCTGGGTCGCCTACGGCTACCCCAACCTCAAGTCTGTCAAGGAGCTCATCTACAAGCGTGGCTACGGCAAGGTCGACAAGCAGCGAGTCGCCTTGACTGACAACTCCATCATCGAGGAGAGCCTTGGCAAGTACGGCATTGTCTGCATGGAGGATTTGATCCACGAGATCATCACTGTCGGTCCCAACTTCAAGCAGGCTTCCAACTTCCTGTGGCCGTTCAAGCTCAGCAACCCCACTGGTGGCTTCCGCAACCGCAAGTTCAAGCACTACATCGAGGGCGGTGACTTGGGTAACCGTGAGGAGAACATCAACGGCCTCATCCGCCAAATGAACTAGGTTGGGAGTTTTTTTGGCCGATGGGGGGCTTCGCGGGATCGGACGGGTAAGGCGGGCTGAAAAGCATGGCTGCTTGGCGTTAAATATATCATGATAAGGCTTTGTGTTTATTGAATCTTTGACGAATGATATGCTCAAGCTTCCCGTCCACATAGGGATGCGTGCTAATCGCTGTCTCTGGTGATGCGGCACGTAGTAATATGCTTTGATATACATGCGGACTATCTATCGTATCTATCCACGTCCATGTCCAGGTTGCCTTTGAATGAGACGCCTCAGGCTACATCTTGATATCGAAGCTGGTACCACACCCGCAGCTGCTTGTGGCATATGGGTTGTCGACGACCTTGAATTGGGAACCAATCAACTCCATTGTAAAGTCCACCTTGCTGCCCTTTAGAAGGTCTAGAGATGGCCCATCAAGTATGATTCGAGGGCCATTAGTAGGGTCGAGGCCTTGGTCCGCGTCGTCCGGGACATATTGGAAAATGCTGTCATCCTCGTTCACGATGGAAGACCATTCAGGAGAGCCCTCAGTCGGTATGGTGACAAGACTCATGAGGTATTGGAAGCCGTGGCAGCCCCCGCTCTCGACCTGTATGCGCAAAGCTAGGCCTGGATTTGAGTCTTTCTTCATGATCGCCGCAAGTCGCTGCAGCTTCATGTTAGCCCAACGTCACCCTACGCGTAACTCTGCAGCATAATGTATACCTTGGCTGCTCTGGATGTAATCTCGAGAAGCATCAAGTTTCCTTCCTCGTCCTTCTGAGGATTCGCAACACATGTCGTTTTCCTTCCAACGGCTGATGCTGAGAATGGTCGTCGCGGGCCCTGCAGCGAGCTACCAAACGTCTTTCCAGCTAGCTGTCGACTCGCCCTCAGGTGAGGGGCCCTGGCATGCGTCGATGAGGCAGATCGTGGGATCAAAAACTCCAGAGGAGCGATATGAAGCGCCGTCGTTGAGGTGGCGTACCTGCGTTTGGCTATTTGCAGGAACTGTCTAGCCACAGAGGCACAGCTTGCGCAGCGCGGTGCTGCAGACAACATGTTGCCCGTACCGTATTTCAGTCGGCGACAGTCTGATTTCAGAAGGTATAAGTGAAAGGTGGAAAGGTGAAGTGAAGTGAAGTGAAGTGGCGGTTTGCTGAGAAATCGACCGAGGTCGCAGCCCTGTTCTTGACAAATCGTGCTAAGGAACAGTCATGATTGGACCATTATCAGCCGAGTAGAATTTCTCGGTGCCGTCCCTGTGCTTAGGACTGCCACAGGCGATCCGCAGCCAACTATTACAGGCGGCCTAAGCTCTCGATTCAGGGCCCCCACGGTCCCTGGGCAGCGCTGAGGGCCTGTACTTTGGTTCCCCGAATGCTGACATAATCAAGCTTTTGGCAGCGTGGGCTCGCAAGTACCCGACAGGAGTTCATCCACCAAATCTCATCACAGCAAAAAGCCGAGTGACTTTCGCTAAGCCCCAAGCGCGCACCCCACCTCCCACTAAAAATCATCAAATTTCGACGCTTTTGAGGACGAGAGGGCCTTTGAGTCACCCCGCGCAACTTCTCACGCGACGACGAAACCGCCTCACGTCGACGCCGGTAAAGCCTGAAACAGCGTCATTCAAGCCGGCCGCCCAGCATGTCTCGATTTTTCCGTGGTGGCGAGGACAGCTCCTCCGACAGCTCCTCCGACGAAGAGGAGCTCTACTCCGATGCCGAGGAGGAGGAGCAGGTTCAGAACGACTCCGACGACGATTCCGACCAGGACGATTCTGATCAGGACGACAGCGATGATTCCTCCAGCGGCGATGAGGCTGGTGGCGCCAATCGTTTCCTGAGGGGTGTCTCTTCAGACAGCGAGGACAGCGATGAGGAGGTTCGCGGCAAAATCAAGAGCGCAAAGGACAAGCGTTTGGAGGAGCTCCAAGCTTCAATCAAGCAGATCGAGAACGGTCAGAAGAATGGAGATTGGTCTCTGATCTCTGTTGGTATGTCTACGCTTGTTTTCCATCTAGAATCGAAGACATTGAAGACATGGACAATCGTTTGAAAGGACGCTAACATGGAACTCTACCCAGAATTCGACAAACTCACGCGTCAAGTCGCCCGCATGCAGGACAGTGGAAAGACGCCCAAGCAGTACATCCGAATCCTCTCTGATCTTGGAGACTACATGAACGAGGCTTTGGCGAAGCAGAAAGTTACTCCCAGCGCCAAGAAGATGAACGCCACTCAACACAAGGCTCTCAACGCCGTCAAGCAAAAGATCAAGAAGGCGCACAAGGAGTACCAGACCAGCATCGACTCGTACAGAGAGGACAAGGACGCATTCATGGAGTCTGATGAGGAAGAGGAAGAGGAACGCGTTGTCACCACCAAGAAAGCTCCAAGAATCGACGACCTAGCCGAATCAAAAGACATTGGAGATGAGGGATTTGCGACTGTGGGCAAGGGCGGCCGGACCTTGCAATATACGCCCGAGAGCATCTTCAAGCATCTGCGAAGCATCATGGAGACTCGTGGCAAGAAGAATACCGACCGTGTGGAGCAAATCAAGGTCATGGAGAAGCTCCATGAAATTGCGAACACCCCGTATCAGCAGATTCGTGTTCTTCTCACCCTGGTCTCGGCGCGGTTTGATCTGAGCACCGGCACCTCCAACGTGATTCCCCTTGAGCATTGGAAGGCAGCCGAGAAGGAATTGTCAGCCTTGCTGACCATTCTTGATTCCAACCCCGAGTACATCGTCGTGGAGAACGTCGAGGAATGGGACGATGACGAGAAGCCACCTACTTTGCAGCCCGGTGAGAAGTACATCAAGGTAGCGGGCAGTGTTGTGTCCTACGTCGAGAGACTGGACGACGAGCTGGTCAGGTCACTGCAAAGTATCGATCCACACACATCGGAGTACATTGAACGCTTGCAGGACGAAGGTGCTTTGTACAACATCATCTTCCGCGGTCTTCTCTATTATGAGAACTTGCGCAAAGACTCGACTCTCGAAATCCCGCAAGACAGTCTGAACCGTATCGTAATGCGACGTCTAGAGCACATCTACTTCAAGGTGAGACATGACATTTAACTCAATCGCTGCGGGACATCCATGCTAACTCTTTACCTCCTTAGCCTGCTCAAGTTGTCAAGACATTTGAGGAAAACTGCTGGAAGGCTGTCGGTGACAAGACGGAATCGACCATCAGCCCTCGAAGCAAGGCCGACGATGTCAACGCCCTGGTCAATGTCCTCTGCAACTACCTATTCAGCAACAGCGAGGGCATCATTCGTGCTCGAGCCATGCTTTGCCAGGTCTATTTCCTCGCATTGCATAATGAGTACTACAAGGCTCGCGACATGATGCTCATGTCCCATTTGCAGGACACCATCCCCAACTTTGACGTGTTGACGCAGATCCTGTACAACAGAACGCTTGCACAGCTCGGGATGTGCGCTTTCCGGAAGGGCTTGGTGTACGAGGCCCAGAATACCCTCCAGGAAATATGCGGCAGCAACAGGATGAAGGAGCTGGTGGCCCAGGGCGTGATGATGCAAAGGTACAGCCAAGTCTCACCCGAACAAGAAAGACTGGAAAAGCAGCGACAACTGCCCTTCCACATGCACATCAACCTGGAGCTGCTGGAGTGCATCTACCTGGTGTGCAGCATGCTGTTAGAGATTCCTTTGATGGCTCAAATTGGGTCATCGCCCGACATCAGGAAGCGAATCATCAGCAAGTCGTACAGGCGGATGCTGGAGTTCCACGAGAAGCAGACGTTCAACGGCCCGCCGGAGAACACGAGGGATCACATCATGCAGGCTTCCAAGGCGCTGGCAGCGGGAGAATGGCGGAAATCCTCCACTTTGATCGACAACATTAAGATCTGGGAGCTGATGCCCAACGCCGAAGAGATCAAGGCGATGCTTGCCAAGCAGATCCAGGAGGAAGGCCTCCGTACCTACCTATTCACCTACGCCCCATTCTACGATACGCTTGCGTTAGAGACGCTCACCAACATGTTCGAGCTGGACGGAACTAAGGTCACAGCCGTGGTCAGCAAAATGATTAGCCACGAGGAATTGGCAGCTTCTTTGGATCAAGTGACGTCGACCATCATCTTCCGCAAAGGCGTCGAGCTCAGCCGACTGCAGTCGTTGGCCCTCACTCTCTCAGACAAGGCCAGCGCGCTGATCGAGACGAATGAGCGGACCCTTGAGCAGCGTACACAGGGAACGTCGAACGCGTTCGAGAGACAAGGCGGACGTGGGCGTGGAGGCCAGAGAGGAGGCGGCCGAGGCGGCCGGGGTGGTACCCGTGGAGGAGGCAACTTGCAACGGCAAGCTGGGGGCACTCAGTTCACAGGCGGCGCTCTCGGGGCTGCTGTCCGAGGCTGAAGCGGTGGTGGGCGTGTGGGAATACATGGTTTGCGGGCGTCTTTTCAAGCTGCTTCGGAACAGCTGGTTTCATTCTGATTTGTCTTCTCATATGCCAGGAGGGCGTGGCGGGAATGATGGGGAAGGCTTGTGCGTCGTGGCAAACAGCAGAACGCTTGCTGCGACGTGTCGGTGAATATCGTCGCCCGATGAGCCCGATCTAAAAAGAATGATGAATTCCATAGAATTGAGACGATCTATCCTTGACATGAATGCTGATGATGTTTTGTCCTCGTTTGCCGAACGTGATGAATTAGCAGCAAATCCCTGCCGGGGGCACGTATGTACAAGATGCGTGCGGCAAATCGGGTGGAAGGTCTGCTCAGCCAAGGCGGCCAAGCGACGTGCACACCCCCTGACCTGATATTCCAGCGTAGAACGAGCTCCTTATTAGTGATATCTAGGTAGACCCGGCCATCTTCGTCAGCACGCGCGAATTACAAGTTGTATGTGGATGTAGCGGGGCGTAAGTAGAGAGATTTATCGCAACGGAAGCGGTCCAATCTTGTCCCGGCAGCCGAGGTTACAGTGTTACTACTACTGCACCTCGTTCAGTGCCGTGGTGCCGTAGCCAGCCTTATCGCCGCCACATGTCAACGATTGGATGTATTAATGAATACTCAATGTCAGCTCCCTTGGCTCTTAGTCAACAATTCGCTTACAGCCTTACCACCTCTATTTCCGCTCACCCCGAGGTCTCTTTCGAACTGCCCATATAAAGCACGCGTTGCTACGAGTCGCTCTCTATCCTTGCATCGAAATAGTCCATATCTGAAAGACGACGGCAAGCTTCCCTAGCCACGACACATCTGGTGGCCACGACCGCAGCAACCATGACGACGCAAGACAAAGCCATCTCGACCCTTCCCTCCGGCGAGGCCGTTGCGTCTGCAGACACAACACCTCCGAGGAAAGAAGTCATCTCGTCCAATAATGTCGTTCACAGGCCCTCGGCCCTCGTCCATCGCGCCGACTCGTTTCTCGCCCATTTATCCCGATGTATACAAACACGCGCCGGCGTAGACACAACCCTCATGTTCACATGCTACACCTCCGGACTGACCTCGTCTCTGCTTCTTCTCCTGGCACGAAAACAAGGGCCCATTGTGCGCCGCCGTCTCGACGCTGTGGCCGCAAGCTTGGGGGCTCTTTCCGGCCTCATGAGCGAGACACGAACGGTGGGCCGTTTGTTCGGCTTGTTAGGGCTCTACGCCGCTGTGAAGAATCTGGCTACCCGGAAATCAACGCAGAGCGATGCCGCAGAGGCCGTGTTTGACAAATTACTCGCCTGTGCGCAGTTGCTTTCTCTCATTGTGTTTCAAGCAGCGGAGAATGTGGCCTTCTTGTCAAGTAAGAAGATCCTGCCCGTGAGTCCAGCAAAGCAGGGCAGGTTGTCGCTGATAAGCGTTCGCTCGTGGGGGTTGTACGTCGCCATGGAGGCTGTGAGGTTACTTGTGAAGCGGACCCGAGGTCAAACTCAGGGTGTTGTCGAGTCGAAGGAGGAGATGGCTACCAGGGAAGAGGGCTGGAGTCGCGAGTTCTGGCGCAATCTGGCGTGGGCACCGCTGACGGTTCACTGGGGCATGAGGCAGAAAGCGCTGCCGGATGTCGTTGTTCCTCTCTTGGCCGTGTATCCGGCTGCAGGGGGGATGCGGGATCTGTGGCAGGCCACGGCTGTGCCTTCATAAACTGGCCGTGTCTATTATACCTGCATTCGGTTGCGATGGGCACAACTTTGGTTATTATATTCACTTCTGGCTACTGTGCCTTGAACTCCTGTATTTTTGACGATCGTCCAGCCGGAACTCTCATGAAACATGATATCTTTCCAGTGATTCTCCTGCCTAAATTATCACACATGACAAAATATAGATGAACAAACACAGGCTCGGAATGACACACCGAGATGGTTTCCCTTGACTTGAGACACTTGAATAAGGCGAACAGCGTGTGTTGTTTCGCTCTCACATCGTCTTTCAGTAGTACTAATACATAGATTCTCGAAGGTGGCTGTTACCCAACATGTTCATGATTTGCACACACATTTTCCCGGTACACCAACGCCAAACGAGAAACACCTTATCAAACTTTGGCTTCGTCTCCGGCCGTAGTTCCGGCTTGTACACGGCTCTCTTCGGCCGCTTCCGCGGATAGATCGAGGTCCTTGTTCATGGCCAGAAGCTGCTCCTTGATGGGTAAAGCGCACCTTTGCTCGATCAGCTTGGCCAGCTCCTCGTCCGTCTCGACAAGCTTGTCCGTCAAGCCACTCATGGCCTGCCAACTGACAACGTTCTTGGCCGCCAGGTTCCAGGCGCTTGCCGTGGCGCAGACGCAGTTCATCTCGAGCTCCAGGACACGTCGGAAGAGACGGACCAGGGTATCAGTCAGAGAATTGTCACTGAAGACGCTCTCGCGTTTCGATTGCTGGTCATGCGGGGGCGACAGAAGCGCCTCGGCAAGATGAGTGTACCAGGGTATGCGACCAACAACGTGCACGAGCCCGCGTTGGAAGTCGGGCCGCTGCACAATGGGATCGAGCAGCAACTGCACGCAGCCGAAGGTCAGCAGAGCTCCTAGGAAATTAACAATGCAAGAAGCCGCGAACGAGCGACGTGGTCTGCGAGAAGAAGAACAAACATACAGGTGTGAGTGTGCAGAACCCAGCCCAAGCCACAGAAGCCGCCTGGTGAGTCTGCAACAGCGCCTCAATATGCGACCTGGCCTCCTCGAGCAAGCGGCGGGCTGCCATATCGACCTGGCTCGTCTTGGACGCACGCCTCTTGTGCAAGCCGGCCGCTGCGATGGCGCTCAGCAATTCCACTCGCTCGTCACCGGTCCAGCCGCGCTCGAGGCCTCCATTCTGCTGCTGCTGCTGCTTGAGGTGCTCGGGCAACTCCTGGGAGATGATGGCCTCGTAGGCGACGACGAGGCCCGTGGTGGCCGGGTTGTCGCACAGAGAGGCATAAGCGGCTGTCCACAGATCAAGGGTGACATCGCGGCGACGTGGTGGTGACGATCCATGTCTAGCTCTTCGGCGATGTTTCATCAAGTTCTTCGGACTAGGGGCCCCGCTAGACGAGCTGCCGGCGGACGGGGAGATGGAGAGATGATGGTGGTGCTGTGAAGGTATAGCCTGGGCGTGGGAAGAGGTGGATGACGACGAATAGACGTCACTGTCTCGCGGTCTACTGGTGTCGTTGTCGATGCTCGCGCGGCGAAAGCGGCCCACGAGTTTCTTCAGAGGATTGTTCGTATGGCGCTTCTGCGAGTGCGGCGCAGAACCGCGATCAACCTCGGCCGCCATGATTTGGATTGTCAATTCCCGTAAGCGCACTGATGATGATGACAGTAGCAGCGGCAGACAATGACACGACGGGGGGGTGACAGTTAAGGTTTGGACAAGCGAGTATCGTGGAGGAGATAATAAAGGGCCACGATGTCGTCGGTTCGTGTCAGCTGTTCCGTTCCTTGCAAAACAGCTGTTTCGAATCCGGCTGCAGCATTACAAAAATAGGATCACTGGCAGCCAACTGGGCCCAAACAATAGCGTAGAAGAGGCCGTACGCTCGTCGGCACAATCTGGGGGGCGGCCAAGCAAACAAGGCAAGGCACCAGCTTTCTCAATACAAAGTAAAACGTTGGTGGCGCTCCGAGGGTCTATGTTTAGTGGTGGGGTTGGGTGGATGGCGGTGCGTGCTCCCACGTGTTTGGCGCCCTTCGGAGGGCCTGACTAAGGGGTGCTAGGCCACCATGGGCACCTATGTACTTGTACACAGGGTAAGATTGGAGGTGGAGGCCTGCAGGAGTTCCTGGGGGAAGATGCTGTAACCTGCGCTAGCGGTATTGATTGTGATTGCAGGGTTTGGGTTGATCCCTCAACTGCTGTTGCGTGCAAGCACACGACGCCTGCTTTTGGGTGACAGCGTCTCACGATGCCAGTCAGTGTGAGCTCATGAACCAAGCGACTAGAAGAGAGTCTGTTTCGACCTCGAATGATTCATCGACGGGGTTACGGTGGGCACTCTTCAGCGTCGTTTTGACGTCCCTCTCTCGGCTAATTGATTCTCGGAATGTTTCGGGTGACGACTCCGCCGGAGCACAGACCCTCGGGGGCGGTCAATCTTGGCGGCGCAACTTTGTCCGCTCCTGTATTATATTACCTGTAATATGCATATTACCGAGTGCCGGCCAATTCGTCATGCCGCGCGCGCAACCTACATACTGTATAGTCGTGATAACTCTCCAATGAAATGATTGGCCTCTCAGCTCTCAACCTCCACTTCTGACTCACGATGAATGCACGGTAATCATATTCGCTCAATCCAGAGCTGAGCCGGAGTATGGCGTCTGCTTTGTATGTATATCTATCCAGGCACAAGGGTACGGGGTAGACGGAAGAAGCGTTGCATTGCCTCCATGATCCTTCCCCGTCCGGGCCGAGATGATTTCGCCCACATTGCGACTCCATGCCTCGCATCCCGATTGGGTGAGGAGATGCTTTGACGTAGAATTGAAAGCTGCAGCCTTCAGAGCGTGGCCTTTGCAGGTCCTTTTGACACCTGGTCTATGTGCGTGCAGGGTAGCATGGCACAAATTTAGGTTTTGAGAGCAATTACTCCGCATAATTGGTGTAAACGCCGTTCTGTTATCATGTAGATTGGACTCTATTGCAATGCAGTATGCCTTGCCAGAACCTATCCCTTCTTGTTTCATGATGCACCAATCGAGCACGATCTTTACACTAGTACTTACTAGATTTCCGTATGCTAAGCCTGAAAAGCATGGCCGTCCAAATCAAGGCGCTCCCATGAGTTCTTGAACTTAAGAGTGATGGTTCTAAAGGGAAATGAGTCTACTCCGTAGTCATTACTCAATTCTTCCTGTTGATGAGCGGCCGAATTGCCAATGGCTTGAAGGCTAATACGGCACTAAGAAAGGGATGCATCCCATCCGCTATCTAAAAGTACGGCGAGAACCACGAGCAAGTGGCCACTGGGGCATGTACAACAGTTAACGTGTCGGCAATAGTAACAGAACTACGGAGTAATACTAGTAGTTCACACGTTTTGGTGGCGAAACACCCAGCGACGGAAGGGTGTACCGACCCCACGTGCTGTGCCGGACGACGAGGAGGGATGCTAATATTGCGGAGGGAAAACTCGCGAGTGAGGAGCTCTTCAATTTCCCCGAGAAATGCAAGACAAATCGTCCAGCGATCCGGGACAGTTACGCACTACTTTGTAGGCTTCACCTTTGACATAGCAGTGTGGTTAGCAACTGGATAGCCAAGGCACCTTTACTATCGGTGCTAGTAGGTAGCAGTACCCTTTTCTCCGAATTGAGTTTAATTGAGCCTCGTGTTCCAACCAAGTTGAACCAACGCACCTGCCCGACATCCCCTAACTTAAGAAAAAACTAAGTTGAGGTAATACGTGGAATCTGCTGGTAATACTGCCTGTGCGCCAAGTACCGCGGCCATCACCAATTACAGTTATTATTACGGATGATCGGCTTGCTAAATTGCAGGAAGGCCCCGCGCTTCGTACCTGCCGATAGAATTTGGGGTTAGCGGTGCAAAAGTACCTGTACTACGTATCATCGTATTCACGCCCGGACCCTCCTGCAACGTCCAAGTCTTCAAGAACCAGCCTCGGCCCTCGTCGCCTCGCTTCGAATTCGCCTACTCTGCTCCTCATCTCCCGTCTCTTGATTTAAATCCTCCCTACTGTCCTTACCTCGTCGCCACATTCCTTTTCCTGACGGTCTCTTCGCCCGCTCTTCTCATCTTTTCAAAAGCCAACGATATCCTCCTGTTACGAATCGTCCTCGGTTGGACCGTACCCCCTCAACAAGCAGACGACGACAGCATCAGACGTCTGTCGCAACCGGGAGGCAATTGCTCGACCAGAACCTCGCTCCATTCACTTTACGTCCTTAACCATGCCTTCATCCGGATCTTCGCCGATGCGAGCTGCCGTGGCTCTGCTGGCCGTCTCCTGCGCCACGTCTCTGGCTGCCGCTGTTCCGCACAAGCAGGGCAATGGAGCCGTCACATGGCACAGCTCTGGCGATCACAAGTCGACCTGCGACACGGCCACGTTCAGCGATCCTCCGCCCAGCAACCTCACCTTTGCCGACTGGAGGCGTTGCACCGAGCTCTACACCGAACAACAAGCGAAGAAGGGCACGTTCAGCATCAGCCCTGAAGCCGGCGACGCATTCGTCCCCGTCCTTAGCGAGAAAGATTGCGTTCTGAGCGTTAAGCTTTCGCAGCCAGCCAGCGGCCCATACGTCATCGGTGATCAGGATGTGAGCGCGTTGCTGCATGTCAGCCTCTTGGAGCACTCGAGTGGAAGCTTGGTGCGAAGTACGGGCACGATCAAGTGCGATGCTGGAGTTGTCGATAGAATTGACCTCCAGTGGCAACTTTCGAAATAGCCCTAATATGACGACGATGAGGGTTGGAAACGCAAGACGGCAATGGGAATCACCACGCCGAACCCCCTGCTGACGTGGAGGCGCACGTGTGTTTTAACAAGGCGATTATATGTCAGGGATTGAGGCGTTTGCTGCTGCCGCAGGCCCCTCTGTGTATAGTATATAGTCTTGACAAATGTAAGCGTTGCCACCATTTTTCACGTAAATGTCGGACCTGCTCGAATGATAGTGCCAGCGTATTCACCGAGTATGATGTGAAACTCAGCGGAAGAGCCAAAGATGGCCAGTTGCGATACCTGTCATGATCATGTCATAACACGTCACTTGTCTGGGCGATTTGCATATCGGAGTGAAGAAAGGATCCCTTGATATTCGAGCAAATCGAGACCAATGAGACGGATACCGTGTTCCGCCTTGCGACGTCTCTCCGAATAGACAGTTCACATGAGTCCCTAGGCCTCTTGAGTGATGTAACTTGTGTACCTCTAAGACCGGGGCTCTGTTGGCGGCCCCGGCCTCTGTTGATAGCTCTGTTGACCGCCGTGCCTTTGCTGCTATATATGTAGAAAATTGAGCAAAGGAGCTCTCTACGCCTGATGTGCCGCGCCGTGCTTAGTACCGTACATAGAGGTTCTTGTGATGTCTCGTGACTACTGTATTTATTATGTCTTCAATTCCGTTCCTGGTTGGGTGCGGCGTTCTTTGTAATATTGAAACAGCCTGTTGGACACTATGTCTCAAAACAGGTGCCCGCGCACATACATGGGTATCGTTACAGATACAAACTCGGCAGGTTGAAGTTGGTCTCATCATGCAGAAACTCGGAGCGGATGCGACGAGCGTTCCAAGGCGCATTTTCGGAACGAGCAGAAACGTCAACTGTTTCTAATGTCCACTCCGAGCAAGCGATTTGATGAAACTGGTCTGGCTGTGGCCCGAGCCGTGCATAGCCATCTTCTGCGCCGCAGCAGTCCTCGTGCTTTAAGGAGCTTATCACGGCCCGTGTTCCCAATGTACTATCGTATTGAGTGATGGCCGTGATAACCATGATTTGCCCAACAGACTGGTCCACTCGGTCAACTTCCAGCCCAGAGCGCGCAATGGCAAACGTGACTTGAAATAGAACACCAAATAGACTAGGTACCTACTTGATACACACTAATGCAGAGCACATATATGGCTTTTTTGACAAGACAACCGTGTTAGTGCACGGGCACTTGAGCCGACTCGAGACAATTCAATACACGTTCACGAGACAAAATAAAGTGACACATCGTTTACGTCATGACGTCAGGTTAGTCTTAGGTGTTTTCAGCACAGTGGTGATGATGGGACGTTGTGATGTCGAGGTTGGGAGGCACGGAGGGCGAGGGCGTTTCGCGGTAACATTGATGAAGCTGATGCGCTGGGTGGTGTGGCAGCGAATACGAATACCGAGAAGCTTTCCAGCTGTGCATGATCTGGATGAAGAGCGGGAGGAAAAAGAATAGGACACAAGCCTCCAACGAATTTCATGTAATGGCTGACGTTTAGGTAATTGCCGTTTCTGGCATGGTGATGCTCGGTTATAAGTCATTGCGGCCGACAGGTTCTGTATGGGGGGAGCGGAGCGTTGGGGGCTGTTCATAGCTGTATGTAGGCTGTATGTAGGCTGTATGTAGGTGCAAGTATTACCTCTTAGGCTATTACTGAGGGCGATCAACGTGGGGAGGAGGGGGCCCGCCCAACTGCCGTGCCGATCGACTTTCTTTTCCGTCGCCCGGTCCGATTCATGGGCCAGATCTTGCCGCGCGGGCGCCTTGAACTCGCCTCTGAGCCAATGAGGGCGCGGGGCTGCCAGCCAGGGGATGGTGTGGTGGAATGATTCAGGCCTCGCAGTGCGGGCAGAGCTTGCCAACCTAAACGCCATTGTCCGTTTAACCTCTCGGAGGGCGGCGTGTGCGTTGCCGTTTGCCATTTACGTACAGCTTGCGCCGCGAAGCCACGGCCGTCGGAGGGAAGAAACCCGCCGTTTCGGAACTCTAAACTTTCTTCTATCTTGCCGACGTTTGGCGTTTTGCGCAAGGGGGGTTGCGTGCGACGGGCAAGCCCGACGTCTGTCAGTCTGTGCGGCGTTTAGAAAAATGGGAATTACCGTTTGTTTCCTATGACGATTGTGATTGGGAAACGATACGAGCTGTTTGTCAGCTTACCCATTTTTTTCTCGCGTGGTGCGCGAGGCTTGGAGCAGTGGCTTCACGAGCTTTTGGAGTGGATGATGATACTGATGCATCGTTGCGAATTCCATCAGGTCTTTTCAACGTGCCGCCGTTCCCGTTTCTTGGGATCAAAGAACCGTCTCAAGACCAATCGGCGTCATGTGATGGCCGTGCTTCGGGCTCGGCTGTCACGGGCACAAGCTGCAGGTAGAAGAGCAGATGACTGCACCTGGTACGAGGCTCGAGTTGCACAAGGAACAGCGGTCGCCGGCAAGGGGCCCGGCCTGCTTTGCCGACCAGAGCATTCGTCATGCATCGTGGCCTTGGCTGGCTGCATGCAGCTTAGGAAGAACAAAAACCACAACAGTCTTCCTGCTGGTAAAAACAGACAAAATCCATCCCGAGACAAAATTCCTTGTTGCTGGGTCCTTGGGGCGGAGACTTCCGAACCAAATAGCGGGTGAGAGCGGCCAGATCCATCGGCGTTTGGGGAAACAGGCACCTGTCACAGCGGCTGCGGCTTGCGGCAGGGAGGGGGCGTGTGGCCAGAACGACCAGACCGTATGGACAAGCAAAACACCTTGCCTATCCCGGTCAAGCACACCAAACGAGCACCCCATGCATTGCACGCACATACATACGAGACGGACGCAGAGAGGCGCCTGTACTGTACCGGTGTCGTTACTTTTTACTGCACTGCACGTCTCACGATTTGTCGGCCAAGGAGAGAGGTATGCATGTATGGACAAGTAAGCATGAGAAAGAGAGTGAAATCAGTTGAATCCTCTCGCTCTCACTCTCTCGCCCTGCGCAAGACGGGCCGAAGGGAACGACGGCGGCCGACGGACGCGAGGGGCATGACACGGCTTGCTGGCATGTGCTCCATGCACGGTAGTCGAATATTTCCTCTTTGGGACGCTGAGCCGCGCCTGTCTCGCCGGCCGCTGAGTGCTGACGGGAAACCCCAAGCGTGAGCCGCTGAGTACTTGCATGTGCGAACGACTATTACAGGGCAATTGACTTGTATTACATGGACAACAGAGTACGTTCGTACGGCACATGCAAACCGTTAATCCGACCAGCTGGCTTTGACAGAAGGAAACCCACCACCTCACATTGGAATAAGAAAATACACATTCACCAGCAGAGCGCCCAACACATCGGGCGGGGTGACGCCTTCACCTATTCTGTTTTTATCTTATTTTAATATTTTCTTCTTCTTATTTTCACCCTGCCCTGACCGCAAGTTGAAATGAACGAGGGGTTGCGAGGTTTCAACAGCGAAACGCGTCCGAGTCTTGTCACATACATAGTGATTAGGGCTGACATGGTCGGTCATCTTACCGCCGCCTCTGCCGCCAGTCCCCCATAAGGCGCGAGCTCGGGGGGTGCGCAATGAGTGACCGATAGCAGCCACGGTCGGTCGCTGCCCGCTCATGCCGTTGACCGCTCGAGTCGTTGCCAGAAAGATGGGCTCGTGTTGTTTCGGAGGCGGGTTATTTTCGTGCGGAAGGGGGCTGGTACATATGGTCATGATACGTTTCATGTCCAGGTGAACAGCTTGTTGAATCATGATTGCTGGAGCTGTCCAGGGTCGTCGCCAACGCGAGACCCAACGTCGTCTGCTGATGAGGGACAGCTGGCAAGGACAAGTCCCGTGACTACAGTACGTGGTGGGCGTGCAAAGGGCAAAAACCAGGCAAACGGAATGGCGGCCGTCAAAGGCCGAGAGCTGCAGCAGCAAGCGGCAAGGCTGGCCCCGCCCCTTCCCCAAGTGCCCCAAAGAGTGGGTGACGAGAAACGGGCGGGCCTAAGACCCTCGTGCATGCCTCCAACGCACGCACATGCAAGTAAAGTGCTTTGTCTATCTGTATCATGTATGTACATAATGTCAAATTTCAATCAATCTCCTGTTCCCCAAGTGCCGGGTGCGGGTGCGGAGGATCGTCTGTTGATCTTCCTCGTTTGGGCATCTGTTGATGATGCTGCTGCTGCCCGACAAACCAATTGTCGGCGGAAGCGCCCGCTGTCCTTGTCTCTCCGCACTTTGCACATGCCAAATCACAAATGCATGCTCACGACTAAAACGAGCAGTCGACAGGACGCCATGGTAACAGTCAACAACGAATGAATCTCAGAAGGAAAATAAGAAACAAAAACATTTTTTTTTGGCAAGAAACAACCATCGTGTCTGGCGTTTGCCGAGCCTTGGCGCGGAAGATTGTACGAAAGCGACCGAATGTCCGTGGCAGCGGTGAATGCCATTTTTTTTTGGCGCCACGAGCCGGGAACTTCCCTGGGCACAGGAATCCATCGTGACTCTTTGGGGCATGCAACTTTGGTCTCGGCCTTGTGTCGCTCGCGAATTCCATCGCTCATGACTAATACGGCCATACCGTCACAGTCAGCACTGCTATCGTTCGTTGTTGGTTTTTTAATTTTTAGTCTTCTCAAATGATTACTCTTCATGAGATACCGGATGAAGCTATTCAGACATTTGGGGCCAATCCACCATGACATGACAGCAAGCCATGACGTTGGTGCATCAGCACGAAACTTCTCAATCGGGAAATATCCAGCGTCGTTTCAAAAAAGGTGCCAAGTATTTCATGTAATAAACGTCATGTAAAAATGTAATACATAATCATGACTGCTGCGTATGTACGTATGTATGTACCTCAGCGAAGCTTAGCAAATTGAAGGGCGGTGCGATATGTGTTACATTGAGGCACCCAGAGACGAGACATGACACTCGTGGCAACTTCCGCGCCCACGCGCTCCCCGTTTCCCCAAGCCGGTGCCCAGGCCAACGTTACCTACAGAGGGTACTGGTACAGTGGTACTGTCTGAGTGAGCCCTGCTCCGACCCGACAGTTCGTAAGGAGGGGCGTGTGGGTTACCGCCGCCGCCGCCCAAGAGCGCCCCCCTCGGTAGCCGACAGGGGGCCTGGATCGCGTCCCGTCGGGCCTGTGCCCGTAACCGTAACCTAGGCAGGCAGACGCGAAGGGGGCGAGAATACTCTAAAATGGGAAATAAGATTGTGCGTGTAAGCGTCGGCATCGTGTCTCTGTCTCTCTCTGCCAGCGAGAAAGATGGATATAAGGATGCATCTGATTCCAGTTTCGAATCGTTCTGCTCTTCCTCGTTTTCTTCTTCAAGAAAGCCTTCATCATCCTGTC
Organism: Torrubiellomyces zombiae; assembly: GCA_018831705.1. Lineage (NCBI taxonomy): Eukaryota > Fungi > Ascomycota > Sordariomycetes > Hypocreales > Ophiocordycipitaceae > Torrubiellomyces > Torrubiellomyces zombiae. Next base: position 27,554 of record JADHZA010000043.1, on the reverse strand, counting down.
ACCTTTTGCTCCCGCATCGCCTTTGGCAAACCTTTGTTCTGGTGAGGCGGTGAATCAAGGACAACACACGCACAGCACAGACGGCACACGCCCACCTACATACATACATACAACGCAACGCACACACCACACACACCGACACCACACACCCCCACGCATCGCAGCTGCGCACGCGATTCAGGTCAGCTCCGACCAAGGTAGATCTTGTGAAGAGTAATCCAGGCAGCTATATTTTCTGCATCCGGCCCGTCACACCTTGTGACTTTTCTCACCGGCCTTTTTTCCCCCTTGGCCGCCTTGACAACTGCCAGCCTTACATTAAACGGCTCTCTCCTGTCACATTTCTCGTCATCTTTCATCCACCGACTTTCCACCTCGTGTCTACGCCTAGCAATAAGTAGGACAGGAGACACACCAAGACGACAAACAGCACCCGTCCGACAACAAACACATGGCCTCTGTGGACCATGATCACAATCGACGGGCATTAAGTTGCAAGACTTTATAAATCGTCAAGCATCCTCTTTGTCAGAAGTCGTCGACTTTGTCAAAGTCCATTGTCACACGGGCTTAGGACGTCTCACACTTGACATATCCGCCAACCATCGAAATCAACTCATATTAATTCTTCCTCCTACTCACTATATCTCGTCTACGCACGAACCCCCAACCAACTACTCGGACTATCACCTCTCCCTCGATAAATGTCAACATCGTCAAAATGGCCGCCACAATCACCTCGGTCCCCGTCCCCAGCCGTCACTCGGCCCCCTTCTTCGAACTACCACTCAAGAAGAGAAAGCAACGCCGCATCATGGAGCAGGAGATGATGGCGCGGGCCGCCCTCGAAGCACAGGAGGAGTCTCGTGCAGCATCGTGGGAGTACGTCATGGAATTCCTGGAAGCATCACAATGGAACAGTCAACTAGACCAGATCGGCATCGTCTGGGATGCCGTCCCAACCATGGCCGAGCTCGAGGCCTTTGGTCGCCTGGACGAGAAGGAGGGCACGCGGGCGTGTCGCAGACTGTTCAAGGCCGTCGTCGTCTGGGACGAGCTGGGACACAGTCTGTGGAAGACACTGCGATCCCTGGCTGAGCAATCGGACCAGCTCAAGGCCGACCAAGAAGCACTCGCCCAGATCGAGGAGGAGAAAACAATCACCAAGGCGAGAAGGCCCAGCAGCAGCGCTGTCACCGACGAGCCGCTGTCTGGACGCAGCTCACGACGGTCGTCGCGCTCCAGTGCGTCGGCCAGGCGCTCGCAGGATTCGAGCCGCACCTCGGTCAGCAAGGCAAGCGACGACGACGCCTCTACGCGGGGATCTGCGATCCCCAACATTGTACGCAAGACGCTTCGACTCGCGTCGCGTCGACCATCGGCTGGCAAGTCGTCCATGCCTGTGCAGTCCGGCTTGAACGAATAGAGAAATATTCATGTGACAATTGATGGAATGCGGCATTGTTGATTTTTATATATACCATTCATGAGCAAGCAAGCATGGCGTTGGTGGATTGGCTTGGGGTACGGCTACCCTTCGGAGTTGGGAGATTCGTACAGAATCAACGGCAGCGGCTATCATAGGCGATATCCTGCAAGAGCATAGATCTTGCGTGTCATTGAATGAATATCTCTGGGGTTCACCAGAACACACTTTTTGAGCTTGCCCAAAAAACAATGTGATGACTGTGAAATGTGACGCCCTCAAGTGGGAACGAAATTGTAGCACGAAGCTGACCGTCGTCGACGACGAGAGCTCAATAGCTGATATACACACTGTGGTGTAGATGAGTAAATCGCCCGAGAGGCAAGTGAACTGAGATCACATGTGAAAGTGAACGTGAGGTCACTGATGAACATTGTTCATACATTGTTTCAAGTTGGTGACTGGACTTTTAGGTTGGCCTTTGGCCTAACAAAACGCACGCGCTGCTGGGAGCCCGTACAAGAACCAGCTCTGCGCACCGCATCGGCACAACTTCGGATATGGCACACACAGGCCTACCTCTAGCCAATCACAGGCGTCCATTTCGGCTTGTGCCTGCCTCTATTGAGGCTGTCTAACAGCTGGTGACTGGTGCGAGGCGCGAACTGTGGAAGCAGCTTCCGAGCTAATTTCTCTTAGCCTTGTCAAGCCATGATCAAACCTCCCTCAAGAAGAACCGGCCACTAGCTATCAGCGTTGTTTGCTACCCTTGACGACAAGCTACTCGCCACTCTTTTTCGTCTTTTCTTTCTCAAGTCTTTGTTTATGTAATAGGTGCTCCGGAGCTCATCATCGTTCACCCGTCGAGAGTGATGACGTGCCGAAGCGCGTTGTTGATCTGAAGAGGCTGGGATAATGGCCGCTGCGGACGTTGACTATGGCTACCTCGCCGGCCATCTTGGCCTCGAACAGCCAGTGTTGACTACCCTGACGGCTCAGCCCACCGCGGATCTTTTGATTACATTGTTGAAGGCTGTGGACGCCAAAGCACGCGAGTTCGATGCCCTGTACGCCGGCAAACTACAAACGGATATCGAGCTGGAAAATGCTGTGCGCAGCGCCGAGTCTCGCTCGCAGTCGTCCAAATCTACCGTCGAACAAGCTTTGAAGGATGTGGAAGAGGCGAGGCAAACTTTGAAGATGGAGGGTATGTGCTTCCTGCTTTCGCTGCGGCCCTTTGCCGCACCACAGCTTAGCCGCGAACTAAATCTTTAACACGTTTCTACAGAGACCAGGAGACAGACAGTGGAGAATGAGCTGCAACTTCTCAAGTCCAGAGAAAGCGATCACGCGGCCGAACTCAAGAGTGTCAACGACAAGATTGAAACGCTGCAGTCATCGAACCGCACGAACCTGAGCATCATCGAGTCCCACAACAAGCGCGATCAGACTCTGACGGAGGAGCTCACCAAACAACATCAAAAGAATGTTGAGCTTACCCGAGAAGTCACGGCCCTTCAGCAGTCCGAGCAAAACGCAAAGGCTCAGCTCAACAGTGCCAAATATCGCGAGGAGTCTCTTAAGCAGCAGCTGGAATTGTCGCGACGCAACGGCGAGTGGCTCGAAAATGAGCTCAAGACAAAGAGTGACGAAGCTCTCAAGTACAGGAAGGAGAAGGGCGCTCGCATTGCCCAACTTCAGCGAGAGAGCGAGGACACAAGATGTCAGGTCGACGCATTCAAACGCTCCGAACAACAACTACGTGAACGTCTCGACTCGATGCAAGCCAAGGCTGATGACGCCCTCGTCAAGCTGCAGAAGCAGGAAGGGTCATTTGCTTCGACCGTGGAGAGCTACAAACAGGAGCTTGAAGACCAGAAGAGACTTGTGGATATGTCCAATCAATTGAGCCAAAAACATCAGGATCGTGTCCGAGAACTCGAAGCAGAGAAAGAACGCCTCCAAGACAACTACGAAAACGAGATTCGCCGCGTCCGACTCGAATTGGAGCAAGAACGACAAGCAACAGCTCAACTGGAGGAGAGAATCCGGCAGTTGGAAAGCGATCTCGATGAGACTCAGGCACGCATCGAGCAAGGTCCCCCGCCTGGCTCGGCGCCTCAAACCCCTCGCGCCAATGGCTCCGTCATGGGTCGAGCTGCGTCGCCATTTGGGACGCCAGCCTCTATCCGTAGCAAGTCGGCAGTGACCGCCACGCAAGCCATCGAACAGCTTTACCAGGTCAAGGGTCAATTTGCCAGCGAACGACGACGGAACCAGCAGCTGTCAGAGCAGCTTGACCACATGATGACGGCCTTGGAGGCCAAGGCACCTGAGATTCATGAACTGCAGTCGGAGGCGGAAACCCTTCGCGATGAAATCGCCAGAATGTCTGAACTCTCACAACAAAGCTTCGAGGAACGCGACACGGCAAGGAGAGCCGCTCGTAAAGCCGAAAGCGCGCTGGCGACAACGCAGTCGGAGACCAAGATACTGCGGACGCAGCTTCGTGATCTCGGCACGCAGATCCAGATGCTCGTTTTCAACATCTACGCCACCGAAAAAGGCTTGGATCACCTAACGGACGATGAGAAATTTCGGTTGCAGCAGCTTGAACGAGGAGAAATCACAGAGGCAGCTTTGGCTGATCTATCGGACACGCATCAGTTCATCACGCAGAAGTTGGTCGTCTTCAAGGATATCAAGTCTCTGCAGGCCAAGAACGAAGACCTGATGCGCATCACGCGTGAGCTTGCGGAACAGTTGGAGAGCGAGGAAGCTCTGGCTGCCAAGCATCAAGCTAAGCAAGACCACGATCAAGTCGAGACTCTGCGACGCGAACTTGAGCACATGGCGGAGGAGAGCCGATCGATTAAGAACACCATGGAAAGCTACAAGATGGAACGCGACATGTTTCGGCGGATCATCCAACAGCGGGGCCCGGGTGCCGACGAGGCTTCGATGATGAGGAATTCTCTTGATGGAAGTCAGCGCCCGCCTTTAGGCAGTATAGAAGCAGGCGATCAGCCCGACAATTTGGCCGACGCTTTGCGGAAGCTTCAGGCCGAGTACGACAGTTTTCGAGAGGCTCAAGAAGGCGTTCGACAAGATTTCAGACATCAAATCGACCATCTGTCTACAGAGAAGGTCTCGTCCCAGACTGAGCGGGTCAAGCTGCAAGGTGAACTGAGACTGGAGTCCGAGAGGCGAGAAATGCTGCAGAGCAACTATGTTGCCCTTCAGAAGGAGAATGCCGAGCTTCAGCGGAGAAGCCAGAGTCTCTCCGAGACGGCCGCCAAGCAGGACATTCGCACCCAACAGGTTGCCGAGGAGCTCATCGAAACCAAAGGCCTGCTCGACAGTATGCGAAATGAGACCGCCAACTTGAAGGCAGAGAAGAACCTGTGGAGGGACATCCAAGATCGCATGAGCAAGGACAATGAGAGTCTCATTGAAGAAAAGACCAGACTCAACCACCTCCTCGCCACGCAGCAGTCTCTAGAGAACGAGCGCACCATGTCGGAATCCGAGGCAAGAAGGAAAGCTCAAGTCAAGACTGAGACCTTGGAGCGAGAGCTGGCCGATGCACAAAAGAAGCTGTCGAGCGAGGTTGAGGAGGGCAAAAAACTGCAACTTCGAAAGGAGTTTGAAGGAAAGGAGGCACAGAAGAGGATCAACGAGCTTATGACCAGTCTTTCTCAAATACGCGAGGAGCACGTGAGCGTCAAGACAACTCGCGATCACCTTCAAGTGCGTGTCGATGAGTTGACAGTCGAGCTTCGTAACGCTGAGGAGCGCGTTGGCCGCTTGCAGCCTCGTCCCACACCGCGACCTGGTCCAGTGTCCGACGGCAATAACCAGCGTCAGCAGGAGCTTGAAGCAGAGAACCATGACCTCAACAACGAAATATCCGATCTGAAGAGGGACCTGGAACTGGCCAACACGCAACTCGAGTATGCCAAAACCCAAGTCGAGCAGTTCAAAGAGCTCAGTCAAGGCAACGAGGAGGTTTTGGAGGACCTACGCGCTTCGCAAGATCAGTACCGACAAGAGATGGAAGCCATCATCGCAGAGAGAGATGGAAAGATCAAGGAGCTCAACGACCGAGTGCAAGATGTCTCTGAGGAGCTATCCCGGTCTAACACAGAGCTATCACAACTGCGTGACACCCAAGGCGAGATCGGCCGCAAATACGAAGACGAGAAAACTATACTCGAAGACGAACTGAAGAGACTAAAGGATGATAGTACTCGTCACGTGGAAGCTGTCCGATACCACCAGCAGGACTTGCGCGCTCAGGCAGAGATTGCTTCCAAGGCCCAACAAGATTACGAAGTGGAGCTCGTAAAGCATGCCGAAGCTGCCAAACTCGTTCAGCAGCTGCGAAACGAGCTGAACGAGCTGAAAAGCGAGAGCGCATTACTGAGGGCCGAGGCCGAGTCCGCAAAAGTGACTCTCTCGCAGAACGAGAGCTCTTGGGAGGAGCGCCGGCAGCACTTGGAGCGGGAGATGGGCGAGTTGACAGCCAGACGTCAAGATGTCAATGCACAGAACAAGCTCCTTCATCAGCAATTGGAAGGGTTGACGACCCAGGTCGCAGCCTTGCAGCAGAGCCGTTCAACCAAAGATGCGGAAGGGGACGAAGCCATGTCTCCTGTAAATGTGGGGGATGCCTTGGACGGTCTCCGCGAGCTGAACGGTTACTTGCGACGGGAGAAGGAGATATTGGAAGTCCAATACGACTTGAAGACGCAAGAGTCAAAGCGACTTCAGCAGCAGGTGGAGTATGTTCAGTCGCAGCTTGACGAGGCCCGCTTGAAGCTCGACCAGGAGAGGACACGTACCGCGCAAGCGGGAAGCACGTCCATGACGCATCAGAGCCTCATGGAGAAGCTGAATGAACTCAACTTGTATCGTGAAAGCAGTTCTGCGCTCCGCAATGAAAACGGTCAGCTGAAGGACCAGATCATTGAGAAAAACAAGCGAGTGGAGGAGATGGAAGGGAAAATCAGACCTCTGGAAGCTGAGATCGAGAACTTGAGTACGCAAAAAACGTATCTCGAGGAGGAGATCAAACAGGTTCAGGAAGACCGCGACAGATGGCAGAAGCGGACTGAGGGAATCTTGACCAAATACGGCCGTGTCGATCCTGCTGAGATGGAGCAACTCAAGAAGACCATCACAGACTTGGAAACTGAACGCAACGCGCTCAAGGAGAAGACACAGCCCCTCGAGGAGAAGATCAGCGAAGTCGAAACGACTCTCGAGAAAGAGCGTCAGGGTTGGCAGACAACACGAGCCAAGCTGACAGAACAATTCAAGGAGAGATCGAAGAGGCTGACAACCGAGAAAAACGAAACTGCCCAGCGTGCCAATCAGCTATCAGAGCAGCTGGACAAGGCGAATGGGGAGATCGAAAATGCCCAGAAGCGCGCAGAAGAATTTGGCAACGAGAGAAAGGAGTTCGAAAGGCAGATACAGCAGTTCCAGCAGCAGGTTGAGACTTTACGTCAGCAAGCTCAACAGCCACGAGTCGAGTTGCAAAGCACGTCAGAACCAGCTGCAGCGGACTCTGGTGACGCAGCAAAATCTACCCAGGTCGTTCAACAGTTGGAACATCAACTGACTGACATTCGCAAGGAGCTGGAATCTGTGACTGCTCAGAAACTGGGTGCTGAGCAGCAATTAGATGTTCTGCGCAACGGGTTGCAGGCTGCTACAGCAGAGCGAGACGAATTGCAGCGAAAAGTGAAAGACAGAGAAACATCGCAACCTGCCCAACCCTCCGCGGACGGTGCTCAGACGAGCCTGGCTGCAGAGGAAAGAAAAGCGTTGGAGGAGAAGATCGCTGCCGCAGAGGCGAAGGGCGCAGAATTCGAGCGCCAGGCCAACGAGGCCGATGCTAAGTTCAATCAACGGATCAAGGAGCGTTCGGATAGAATGCGGGACGCCTTGAATACTAAGCTGAAGGAGAAAAGTGCGACGCTTGAGGCAGAATTAAAATCGAAGGAAGACGACATGAGGCTCAGATTTGAACAGGAGAAACAGATCTGGATGGCTGAGAATGTCAGCGATGGACCGGCTGCTACATCAACACAGGCTCCAGCCGCGACGCCGGCGAAAGCAGAGGTCCAGGCTGAGCAACAGACAGGCATTGTCGATCTCCAGCAAATGGATGACGCGAGCATTAGAAGTTTCTTGGCGACAAACAACGTTGCTAAGGGCATCATCACAACCAATGTCAAGAAAAGAGTGGACGCGGAGGTAGCCAAGACCAAGACCGAGTATGAAGCCAAGATTGCCAGCGCACGGGAGAAAGCTCAGCTCATGGAATCCAAAAAGTCAACGTTGAGGATCAACATGACGGACAACAAACTGAGAAACGCGACGGCCAAGCTCGGAGTGGTCGAAACGGCAGCAGCGGAGACGCCACAGAGGCCTGTTGTTGAGGTTTGGGAGGAAGCAAAGGTCGCGCAGGCCGCCCCAGCAGGCCAAGCGACCCCTTCGACCCCGACCAAAGTAGCTTCAGCACGTCAAGTGAATGCCGCACCAGCAACTCAACCGGCGCCGGCAGAGGCAGGGGCTGCGATAACGCCAGCGAAAGAGACAGCACCGTCAGCGCAGGCCGTTGCCCCCGTTGCATCTCCAGCAAAGGCCGATCAAACCCCAACGCAAGGCCAGGGTCAGCCAGATCAGAACCAAGTCCCGTCGATACCAGCGAAACCACCGGCCCAAAATCAACAGGCGGGTCAGCCTGCTGGCCGCTCGGGAATTCCAATGCCCCGTGGCGGTGGGCGTGGTCGGGGCGGCGCGTACGTTGCTCCCGGACAACGGGGTGCGAGCGGCAACCAAGAGGGAGCTCGCGGCGGCCGGGGAGGTCACCGCGGGGGCCGAGGTGGCGGCATGAATCCCGGCGCGTCCGATTTCCAGCCAGGAACAAAACGGCCAAGAGGCGATAATGAAGCTGGCGGAGGGGCCAAAAGGGCGAGGGGAGCCCATTGAAGCGGGAGCAAGCACGAAGCTAGCTGATGATGTGCTGAACAGAATGTCATGTGGGATTGCAGGGTCACGGGGCATGTCAATGGCTTTTGACTTTTTCTTTTGTAATTTTATATTGCTAGGAGCAGATATGGCTTGGCGAAATAGGAGCATTTGTGATGAAGCACAGGTCAATGTTGGTATCATGTTGTTGTACGGAGTATTACCTGCAGATGAATCCAAGACGCCGGCCGAGTGATGGGCGGATCGGCAGCATTTTCCGCCGACCCACTTCAAAGTTGGCCGACCGTCTCCTCAGAAATTATAGCCGGTCACGACTGCGTACATCAGCCTCATTTTCCACGGTCCAACTTACTCACCTCTCCGACATCCCCCTGACCAAGCTAGCCTTGGCACACCTGCGCGGGTCATTGGCCAGCGAGATCGCCTTGCCTAGGGTAGTTCAGCATCATCATACACCCCCAATGGTTCCACCGTCTAAGAAACGCAAGGTTCCGCCAACCGCAGCGCCCTCATCCAAACGGAGCAAGCCATTTCCTTCGGGGACTTTACCGACGTCTCAGAAGTACAAAGGCAAGAAAACCGCCCGCGACGCCTCCTCGTTGGCCTGGGAATCGTTTGGTGAAGAGTTTGGAGGGCTACAGGTCGTCAAGGGCGTGGACATCGTCAAGTATGGCAACGAGGTCCAGTTCGTGGTGCCGGAGCACATGGGAGACCAGCAACAAGACGAGATCGAAATAGAAGACGACGACGATGAAGCTTTCGAAGGCTTTTCTGACGGCGTTTTGGAGGGCGAAGCTGTCCCCAGCGACCAAGTTGATGATATTGAGGCTGGCTTGGAAAGCGAAAATGCTGGCAATCAGGGTGCAAGAGTCGACTCCCATCATAAAGCTACGCTCAAGGCGTCGACAAAGAAAGAAATCCCTTCCAAAAAGAAACAGACCGCGGCCCAAGTCCAAGAGCTCAAAGCGACGCCGTCCGTCGGAAACGCTTTCGATGCGCTCGCAGGCATCTCGGAAGACATTGAAGGAGAAGAAGAATGCGACGTATCCGACTGGGTGGCGCTGAGCCTGTCTCCGGCCATGATGTCGGCCGTTGCGAAGCTTGGCTTCACTAGCCCCACGGCCATTCAGCAAAAGTCAATATCGGAAATCGTGTCGGGAGCAGACGTTATCGGAAAGGCGCAAACGGGGTCTGGGAAAACGCTGGCGTTTGGGATTCCCATTGTCGAAAAATGGCTGGAACTGCACAGCACCCCAGAAGAAGAAGAGGAGGACAGAAGCAGCGGGCCTTTGGCACTCATCCTCAGCCCAACGCGAGAGCTTGCCAAACAGATCGGGGACCATTTGAAGGCTCTTTGCGACGGCCTGGCAACGGCGCCCTATATCTGCGTCGTCACGGGTGGTCTCAGCATCCATAAGCAGCAGAGACAGCTGGGCAAGGCGGACATTGTTGTCGGTACTCCCGGTCGTCTGTGGGAAGTGCTCGAAGGCGATATGAAGCTTCAGACTTGGTTCACGCGGATCCAGTTTCTTGTCGTCGACGAAGCCGACAGACTATTCAAGGTTGGACAGTTCAAGGAGGCGAGAAGTATCATCGGTGCGCTCGATCGGGATCATCTGGAAAAAGACGACGACGATGACGATGTCACCAGCTCCGACGAGGTCCCGAATCGACGACAAACCCTCGTGTTCTCAGCCACATTCGACAAGAATCTGCAATCTAAACTGGCAGGCAAGGGGAAGAAGGCGCCTCCGTCCGATGGCGGCGAGGGTGATAACATGGAGTACCTTATGAACTGCCTCAACTTCAATGGTAAACCCAAGTTCATCGACGTCAATCCCGTGGGTCAGATGGCGGACAAGTTGAAAGAGGGCCTCATCGAATGCGGCGCCATGGAAAAGGCATGCGCTTCTTCCCATGCCACACTTCATTCCCGACATGTCACTGACCTCTCTACCAGGATCTGTACCTCTACGCTGTTCTAGCACTTAACCCGGGACGCCGCACCCTCGCCTTCACAAACTCCATCTCGGCCGTCCGCCGTCTCACGCCGTTGTTACAAAATCTAGGTCTTAGCCCGCTACCGCTACACTCGCAAATGGCACAAAAGGCCCGTCTACGCTCGGTGGAGAAGTTCGCAGCGACGCGCAACTCCATCCTCGTCGCTACCGACGTAGCAGCCCGAGGTCTCGACATCAAAGAGGTCGACCAAGTGCTGCATTACCACGTGCCCCGTTCGGCCGACACGTACATTCACCGATCCGGCCGCACCGCCCGCGCCGACCGCAGCGGCGTCAGCATCATCCTCTGCGCGCCCGACGAAGTGACCCCCACGCGCCGTCTCGCCGGCAAGGTACACGCCGAGCGTAGCAGCAAGCAACAACAGCATGTCATGCAAACCCTTCCCGTGGATCGACGCGTCGTCTCCCGCCTCAAACCTCGCGTCGACCTGGCCAAGCGGATTGCCGACGCCGTCCTCGCCAAGGAAAAGGGCCACAACGACGACGTGTGGTTGCGCAAGGCGGCGGACGATCTTGGCGTCGACTACGACTCGGAGGACATGGAAGCCGACGGTCGCGGTGGCCGTGGCGGCGGGCGCAAGCGAAAGGAGAAGCTGGCCCGTGCGCTGACCAAGGCGGAGATGGGCGCCCTCAGAGCCCAGTTGAGGGATGAGCTGGGCCGACGAGTCAATCTCGGGGTGAGCGAGCGGTACATTACCGGTGGGACGGTGGATGTCGGTGCCTTGCTCAAGGCGAGGGATCAGGACTCGGTGAATGGCATCTTCCTAGGCGGTGACGGCTTGGGGCTGAGTTTGTAGACCAATCCTAAACATTTGATGGCCGTGCATCTCACGGCTAGGGGGTGAGAACCTACAACCACGAATTTTCTACACGTTCAGACGACAAGAGGATCACGCAAAAGCAGCACGGGTGAATGAGACAATAGAGATAAGGTCATCATAATTCAATATTCATCATCTCTTACGAGAACAGCGTCTATCTCTCTGACACAAACAAATCTTGGCTCGGCGTAAATACATGTGTGACCGGTTCCCAAAAACAAATATGTGGAGACGTAGAAGAAGGGATGTACAGATGCCAAGCCTTGCAGCTCCCTGTAAAAAGTTGGTGACAGAAAAAAAAATCAAAAGGAAAAAAAAATCAAAAAAATCTATCGGCTCGGCACTTGCCGTTGCAGGTTCGACTGTGCATATGCATGGTAGGGTTGTATATGTAAAACAAGTTATGTACGTGGGTAGTAGTATGTAGTATGTGGGGTCAAGGAGGAAAGGAAGAAGTATCGGTAGAAGAAGAATCAAGAAGCAACACAACCCGTGAACTTTCCCACACGACCGGCAGAGCGATGCAACGGCAATCACCCAATGATCGACGGGGAAAAGGTTTCGCTACGTGATACAACGTTGGGTATATGGGGGAAGGTGTTGTCCGTATGCGGCATGACGAAAGTGGAAGAGTGCCACAAGGGGGTGGGTGGGTGGCTAAGGATGTAGCTTGAAGGTGAAAAAAAGGGGGATGAAAAAAGAATAAAACATAATCTCGCGGCCGTCAACAAGGTCGCACTGGGCTTTTCTGTCATTTTCGTGTGTGCTCGGCTCCTCGGCGTATTTTACATGGATGCGTGCTTCCTGCGACGTACTTGGATGCACGTTCCGGTAGGTGGTATGATGGTGCTGCCGATCCAGCGGGGCTCAGGACGTTGAGGGAGCAGTTGCAGGTCGTAGTGAAGGAGCAGATGGACCATGATGAGCTTGAGTTCGTAGGCGGCGAAGAAACGACCGGGACTGAGACCATCTGTGTTAGCTCTACCAACAGTCCGTGTACCTTGTGTCTGTAGGAAGATACGCAAACTCACCAAGCATGTCGGCCGTGGCCAAAGGCAAGGTGCTTATCACTGGTGGTGACCGTGCCGAGGCCACGAAGTTTGTCCCATTGAGTATCACCATTCTTGTTGTCCTCTGCTGAGGACCGATGGTCGGCCGCGTCGGAATAGCGCAAGGGTCTATATGTCATGGCGTTTTCGAACAAGTCGTCATCGTGGTGCGTCCCCTGAAGGTTGACGGTGACAAAGCTGCCCTTGGGGAGCGTCCAGCCGAACCGAGGATGGTAAAGGCCTTCGGGGGCCACGACGAGACGTTCCACGAGGCTGGGCGCAAGATTGCTTAGCCGCTGGGACTCATGGATGGATGAATCGATGCGCGTCAGGCCCATCAGGGCGGGCTTGGTCCAAGTACGGGACGAGGGGATATTTGCCAAGGCCTCCTGGCGAAGAATGTCGAGAACACCGTCCGCGGCCGGCGTCGAGAGCACGTCAAGCATCCAGGCATGACCTGTCAGAACTGTCGTGTGGATGGCTGCAAAGGCGATGGGCATCAGGCGCTTCGACATGGTGGCGGCGTCCATCTCCCCGGCGTTGCCCTCCTGGATCGCTAGGCGAACTGCCCAAGTGATGAAGTCTTCCGGCGGATCCCAGCTCTGAAGTCTGGGGTCGCCATTGTCCTTCCACGTCATGCAACGAATGCGTTCCTCGAGCGTGGGCATGAGTTTTTTCGAGATGCGCCTCCAATGGATCCAGTTAGGGATGCAGAGAAGTCGACCGAAAAGGGGGAGGAGACATTTCGGTAGCATCTGCATAAGCACGATGTTGCGAATCACGTCATTGGCAAAGCTCACAATGTCAGAGACAAAGTCTCGGTCGCGGCAGATTCCACGACCGACGAGCATTCTGCCCGTCACGACGGGCACCACCTCCAGCCACATGCTCCATAGGTTGATGCTCGTCCAGTCGCCCGTCACGTCTTTCAGCGATTTCTCCATGGCGTATTCCACCTCGAGCTGCATATCGGAGATGAGCGCCGGTAGGTGACGAGCAAGGAACTTGTGAAGCACCCGGTTTTCAAAAGAGCCTTGGCTGATGTGACGACCAAGGAAGTTGTAGTCGTAGTAGACCAGGTAGTCGTGAGCATGCTCGGCTGACAGGACATGATCAGGTTGATCCATCATCCATTTGACTTGAGACTGCGGCATGATGACATCGTAGGGCCGTGACATAGGCGCCGGCGCGATGAAGGGCTGCCCCTTCTTACCGTACTGAGAGCAGCTAGTGAGCCAAGGGTGAAGGTATAAGGGCTCATCAAGAACACGTACCTTGGCATAACCTTCCTTGATCCATGCTTGGTGCGAGGTGAAGAAGCCGATGCTGTTGCGGATGGTGCCCCAAAGCCCCGAACCGTGTCCTAGCCGGGGTATCTCCTTTGGATATGTCGGACGCGAAGCAAAGTCGATGATGAAGCCAAGGACAGTGAAGAAGATGGCACAAGCTAAAACATGGCCTAGCAAGAGCCTCCCAATCATCTCGACGAGAGCCATATTCGCTTTTTTTCTCGCTCTGGACGGCAATACCAGCAGCAGATTGGGCCCGGGCGAGAAAGAATAGGATTTGCTTCAAATCAAAGCCCTCGGGCGACACGGCCAATTCTCTCACACCGGCAACGACGGGCTCCTGATCACGGCCAAGTACCGCGCGTAGCAGTGCGAGGGAGCTTTGACGATGGCATGACAGTCCAAGCGGCGTCCGACCTGACGGTGGAACTGCGCACGAGCGATAGATATGGAAATAGAGAGGACGTCAGTGGCATCGTCGGTTTGTTTTTTCAAATCGCCCAAGGCTCGATGGGAACTGTCATCGAAAGATGCGGGTCTGCGTATGTTGAGACACAAGCGGCCGGCTCTGGATGCTCACCGAGCGAGCCAAACGCCTCCCGCCCTTTTGTTCATTGCCTGAATCCGCTCGATGCAGTTCTAAGGGACCCGGCGGCAGGAATGGAAGAAGGATTCTCAGCTACCTGCGACTGGCAGCGCCAAAGGGGGCAATCCTGGGTCCGCCATAACATTGGCAACCCGCGTAGCAAATCCCTAGGCTTATAATCCCATGGGACTTGCCGTCAGCTAGCCCGCCATAATCACAGCGCCGATGGCGTCGTGGGCTGATGGATCGGGGGCACCGCTGGGCCCTTGGACGGGGGTGGCCGTGCCTTGTGTCTGGGCGGCGACAAAAGGGCTTTTCAGTGGGTGTGAAACCAGTCCAAGCATGTAAGTCGTCCTCCCGCTGCCACGGCGGGAGATACTGCGACCGCACCAATTTCCCCACACCGGCGACGGAAAGGATGCGGATATTTTTTTTTATCACCCGATTCCGTTGGACCTGTATGCGAAGCCCGGATTGCATAAGGGACATAGTCGTTGTTGCGTTTCGTTTCCCTCATTGATGCGGAATATGGCTGGCCACCATTTGCTGACCCTGCTGCCATTGCACAGCCTCCTCACCTTTGTGTCCCCCCCTGCCCTGATCACCTGAAGTCCCTCGCTTTTTCATTTCTTTTTCCTTCTTCTTGGCCCTTCCACAATGTCTTCTGTACATGAATGCCTCGAGAGCTTCAGGGCCAATGAAGCAGGAATCGAGTCAGGAGCTGAGCTTCACTAAGCAATATCGATGCCCTTTTGTATGCTGATGGTCCGCAAGACTTACCCAGATCGCACCCGCAGCCCTATCAGCAGAAACAATAGCTCTTTTCTCAATGCGGAACGGGGCTTACCACAGAACCCAGTAGCTGAGCCATCGCTTGGAGCCAAGGACATTGCGCCCAGCACCAGGTGGCTGGATGCTTTTCTACCACCATTTTCGATCTGTCTGGACACTTGTGGCTGTCCGGCAAGCTGGAGAAACGTGGCCTCTGCACCTCGGGCGTGTGGCTTGAGTCGTACTGTACCGGAGGCCCAAACGCCTGGATAGAGCCAATCTAGCTCGCACAGCGGCGAATGGGTAATACCGACTTGGATGCCCTTGGCCGGGAAACCTGTGGCCAAAAACAAACGCCCGGCTTGTGGGCAACTCTGGGGCCCAACTCGGGCGCTGATATTTTTGCAACCGGTTTGGCCCATCAACCCGTCACCCCATCCACCATAATCCTGGAAGTAGATCGGTGGGGCCACCAGGCAGCTAATGGATCGTCAGGGTGCGACGGAGCCCCAACCTCGGGAGGCGAGCTTGTCCGCTTGTCCGTTTCCCACTTTCGCCTCTGGTGGCATTGAGCATTCAGTGGTGGCATCCTGCCTCCGGAACAACCCGCCAGTCCCAAGACAAATCCGTCGTCATAGCTCTCACGCGCTCATCTCCGTCGCCACTGAGCAGTCGGAATTTGTGAAAGTGAAGGGGGGAGGGGATTCACCAGTACTCCGTATCCTGTTCTGTAAAGCTTTTCAACCGGCGCCAAGATGCGTTGGCCCTCACACCTGCTTGTATTACTTGTACTGCATGTGTGTGTGTGTATGTAATTACATACATACCTACCCGGTCCTTCCGCCCAACAGTATGTGGGTACACATGGTGGTCTATCGAATCTCAAGCGCCCCAATTCGCCGTGGTGCTGTCTAGCCGAGGGAGACACTTCAAGTTGCACTCGCTTGCCCGGGTACATCGTATGGGCATTCCCTGTTGCATCACTTGGGGTGATCCTGAGGGCATGGCCTGTACCAGAGCATGGGTGAGAAAACAGCACGGCATACTCGCCCCCACGCCGGCAAAGCGAACTTGTGCGTCGCATTTTGACGACCCGCGCACAAGGGCAAAGGCAGGGGCAAGGCAATGACGAAGAAGCCAACATCATATCAAGCTTGTCGGCAGGCCAGCTCCACCAACCCGCTCGCCGACTGCCGATTATACTCGAAAAATCTTGTATGTATGTAACTGTACTCCGTAATGTTATCGTGTTCCTTGTGCATATGCAGCCTTTGCATGGTCATTCCATTTTGGGGCTACGGCATCGTTGTCGCAGCCGCACAGCTTCTCATCCCTGCCTATAGCTCTGTGTCTGCGATATAATGGGCGCTATCCGTCGACAACAATGGTATGGTTCTCCAACTTCCTTCACCCGCCAGATTAGCAAGCATGCTGCGATACGCATCGCGTCGACAAAGTGAATTTGTAAATGACGTTGATGGGGAATCCGTGGACTCTACCGTTTGCAGCCCAGGGCCAATCTCGGTCTCGGCCGACTGCTCCTCGTCCATTCCCACTGCCACTTCGAAATGATGTGACGTCTTTGTCAGGGCTTCAATCGATCTCCTGCCCGTTGGCTGTGTGGGCCCCCCTACGTCGTAGGTTTGATTTAGCCGATAGAGCTGCTCGCCAACGGGTTCTGGAACGTGCGCCGCCTGCGAGCTAGAGTCCCGTGACTTTCGCCTCCCAGCAGACCGCTTGATAGCCTGATCGGCCATGTAGTCATCATGCTCGAAGACGCTAGCCGAGCAATATTTTCCGAACAATCTCTCAATAGTGATTTCTGCGAAAGCGTCGACGATAAAGGTTAGCACAAGTGTCGACTTTGCTTCCGTCTGCAGAAACAAAGTAAGGGAGAATGCTCGTACCATCTTCCGCCCACCGTGTCTCATCGACCGTGCATGGCCAGATGTCTCTGGGTCGAAAGATGCTCAAGAAACGGCATAGCTCTCGATACGAAGAGTGCCTCGAGTAAGGAAATTGGATGACATTAGGCTGCTCGCTTGACAACAAAGCGGTGGACGCCCTTCTCCCTCGCGAAGAACCATCGCATCGCTGGCCAAAGGCTTCCAGTGCACGGCGTACGTCATGTGTATAGTCATTTGTGAAATTCTTGACACTTCGATTTAGAGACAAGCTTCGGCCGTTGGACATGATCTTCCTGAGAAGCTTTTTGAAATCGAGGCTCTCGTCTCGCCCGGATTCGCGTGGTCCTTGGATACTATGGCTCTGTCAGTGAACGACGGGTGGTGCCGAGGCAGTCCTGTGGTGGTGGAATGCCTACACCTGCGCGAGAGCCACTACGTCTTCATCAGACAGACAGCTCAACTCGGCCTCTTGCTCGAGGTCTTCACCGCCACCTCCAATTCCAGACTCTATGATGGTTTCGCCCGTGGGAAATCGCGCCACAAGCGGCTGGATCCTCACGACGGATGAGCCCGTGGCGACGGCGCACATGTTACCTCTTTCGCAACTGTGCAGTCTCACGTTGGGGTCAGATGTCAAGCATCCTGAGAGTGCCGAGTTTCCACACATGTGCCCAATCAGAGCCGCAGCCTCGGGAGCAAAATAGTAGGGCTGCTGGAGCGAAGAATTCGGTAAATTTTGCACCAGCGAGCTGTAAACGCGCATCTTGTAATCATCAACGTGGACCTACAAACAGCATTAGCACGGGCAACGTGAGCTCTCTCGAGGGCCGGCATTACCGGACAACCCAGATACTTGGACAAGGCAACCCATACATCTTCATAGCCAAATGTCCAAGCCTGAAAGTGGAATGTGGTGCTGTCAGGGTACTGCTTGACTTTGGACAAGAGTTCGGCTATACCCTCGGCCTTTGTTTTGAAATGTATATCTCTCAAAAACGAGGTATCCAAATAGATTTTGTCAAGAGTTTTGACACCGCACGTATACTCGAGAAGAGCCGGCTGTCGTCCGATGGCATTGACGAACCAAGGCTCTGCTCGGATATCCCCTGTGTAGAGAACAGCCTTGCCATCTCCCTCGATGACTGTGCCTTGTGAGCAAGGTTCCAAGAAGTTGAAAGCGGTCAAGGACAACGTACGAAACATGACAGCGCCCGGACAGTGGTTGGCATCGAACAGTGTCACTTGGATTGAATGGCCTGGCTGAAGCTCTATCATTGTGGGAGCTTCCAGTGGCAACGCTTTCTGTTCTAGGTCAAACCATGCAAAACAAGAAAAAGGCAGCACGAATTGCACGGACAATATCTCACCAGGACTTTGCTGAGGTGCTTGTACGTCTGTTGTCTAGCCTCAAGCACACCGCGAGCAAAGTTGATTCGACAGGGATACCGCTCGAGACAAAGCAACATCTGCCTGGTGGCATAGGAGCAATACACGCTGTCTTGCGTCAGTATATGGCGAGACAGGCTCTCAAGAACATGGAAACGTACAATGGAGAGCGCAAGCTCTCCAAGCCAGCGAGATGATCGCTATGGACATGGCTCAGAAAGCACGCCAGCGGAGGCGAGGCATCCGTGTTTTTGCGAAAGTAATCGACTGCGTCTTCAAATCAGTTTCCGTCGATCGCCGGCATTGTCATGGATATGCTTACTCTGTATTCTCGGGAATTCAGACACGATGCCGTTGAATGTAGACATTATTCATGCACCGAGGATGGTCCAGGGCCCCTAGCTTCACGATGCCAGCGCTGTCGTCCTCGGTGTGCATCTCGGAAAATATCCCACAGAAGGCGAGATCCTGCTGCTTGAGGGATGCGTTACTCTCGGGGAGATAGTGAACGATGTTTCTCTCATGGACGCCTCATCATAGCTGCGGTCTGATGAGATCAAGTCTTGGTCGTGAGCAGAGCCGTTCAGCAGCCAGCGTGAATTTTCGGGGTTTTGCATCGTCGACGGACCCCGCACTGTGTAGCACCTTCCTTCCCCACGATCCTGCACGGAATACGGACTCGGAGTACACGATGTCCTTTTGCCGAGGCAGAAAAAGGACAGGCGATAGTTAGGTGTCCTCGCAAAGGAAGTAAGGCAATTCTTATTGTTAGGTTGACTTTCATGTCTTTTTAATAGACGTAGGCATCGTGCGTCAGGATACAAGCACACAACCTGCCATCTGTAGTGTGACCCGGCATGTCCTTGGCCATGTAAACTTCGCTATTGTGGCCAGATCAGGGTCTGTCGGGCCTTGCAAATTTGATACAGTATCAAACTTCCCACCCTCATGGAACTGACTTCAACGCCGCTTACTGATCCAACTTCTTCTTCCCGCGTATGATCATCTCATATCTACAGTACGACTAGTATAACAGCCCGGCCAGTGGGATGGGGCCAGGCCAGACGTCCGTGACATCACCCTACCCTGGAGCTTTACATGCAATCTCGGGACTCCTCTCCTTTTTCCTCGAACGAGCTTCATTTCCAACGATACCTCGATAGCCTCTGCGTCAAATCGCCGGGGCGATCTCTGCATCGCATGTCGAGGGTTCCATGAAAGTCCCGCACATCTTGGGGAAAAATCCGCGACGTTGCAAGCCCGGGGAGTGGGAGCCGGACCCGTGCCGTCGACGGCAGATGCGATCTGGACGCAACGTCTCCGAGCGGTTGGAGCCATGCTGGGCTTCTCGTCAATGCCGTCGGAATGGCTACATGTAGGATGACGAACACGGAAGGGGTCTGGGATGAAACGAAGCCAAACGCTGGTATGCCATTTGTTGTTTGTCGCCGCCGATCCCATCGTGTCATCGTAGGGCTCGTTTTATCGACAAGTCGTCACCTTCGTGAGCAAAAAATTGCTCGTCCCTCACCGAATCCCTTGACACGACGCTGGCTCGCCACGACTTCGTGCATCATTCCAGGTGAACCAATGAGAGGATTCGGACAAAAGAACCTCACCTCGACCCAAAGCAGGTTTTCCCACCCGGATACAACGCACGCCAGCAGCCTCGGCGTGCTGCAACCAGGCTGAAGGGTGCATGCTCACGCATATTCCGCGTGGAGACAACGGCACGTATATGTAGAGATTTTCGTATTTATGTACGTGAATGGGTCCTGCGAGGAACGGACGGACAAATATAGAGAAAGAAAGAAGAGATGATGAAGAAGATGCACCACCTGCGCATGAACCAGATGGCGTCTGTCGCATGCTATGCGTAATAGGTCCGATACCAAGATGCTCGTCCATGCTTTAAAATGACACCCGCATGCGTACTCTCGACAAAGGTATCAAGTGCTGTCAGTCACAGCCCATTTGAAAAACTCCCACAGGGCATCGCCGAGACCCCAGCCTGCAGAAGCCTTGCAGACTCCCAACATGATTTTTTTCCTTCGCCCCTTTTTTTTCTCAACCCCCCGTCCGTTCTCATAGTGGAGTCCCTGCATGATGCTGTCAGCAAATCCGAACTGCACTCGACCTGTTTGGGGAGAAACGTTGCGAGAGGGAATTTATTGCACGCACCAGTCCACTGCTTCGGTGGTGTCATCTCGCCAGCGCAAATGGCCTTGATCATGTCCGTGGCCATGTTGACATCGTGTTGGGAGATGCACAGGTGCTGCATGCAGGGACCTCCGTAGCGTAGCTTGTCATTGACCGAGTGCTTGTCGCACTTGCACTGGATGCCCAGGTAGCCACAGGTGCGCTCGGCCTCCCAATCTTCGAAGCATCGGACCTATGATGGAGGTGTCAGAACATGTCCATGTATACAGTTCTTCATTCGTCTCGGTAGATGATGGGAACAAGACCCGTGCAACACCTCGATGTCTGAGTGATTCGGTTCCAGAGAACGTAGAGAGAGACGTACAGCGCAGCCGGGAAAGCCGGGGGGGACTTGGGCGGCAACAAGACCACACACGGTGAGCAGGTAGGTCAGCTTCATGGTGACTAGGTATAATTGCGAATAGACAAGAGTCAGGAGTGAGATGAAGGAGGTTAAGAATCAAATGAGGCAAGAGAGAGCAGGAGAGAGAAGATGTCTGGTGGACAGTGGTGGAAACACTGGATGGAAGAGATGGAAGTGGCAGCGAAAGGCCCTTCTTTATGGAAAAAACGAAGGTCAAGTAAGCAATACGAGTAATCACGATCTCGCCATCCACATCAATTGCTACCCACCGCTCCGAGCCGTGCCGGTTCCCTTGTTTTTTTGTTTGTAAAGTGCATATGCATGCATGAGATTTCTTCATGGGCATCTCCCCTTCGTGGCTTTGAGACGGAGAGCGGTCTGGAACATTTGCAAATTGAAGATTCATCAAAATGCGCTGACTGGCGTGACCTGAGTGGACCAGGAAACGTGGTAATCGTACGCAGCGCAGGAATGTCTATGTACGCGTTGGGGCTGTATCATCACCAGCCTCAGGGCCTTTGTTGCCAGCTCGGGCTGCATGTAAAAGCTTCTGGCCCCGTTCGTATCACTTGTCGTTTCCCTCTCGCATCGCAATAGCGGATCGGTCGGGGACTAGTCGCGGCCCGGCGGGCGTTCAAGCGGAATTGTCAAGGACAAGGAGAACCCTGGCCACGTGGGTCAAATACGAGAATCGAAACGTCTCTCTGGCTGGGAAATTGATGTTGCTTACCACGACACAGACCAGTGAGGCGTTCCGTTCAAGCTTTTGCAGATGGCTCGGCTGCCCCCGTTGTCGGGAGCCACATCGGCCGAGGCCCAGTCTCCTCCAATCGAGTTGGTCGCGTTCTCTCGCAGCAGCTTGGCGGCCAAGGCCTTTGCTAAACCATTACGCCGATACGCTTCCTTGTAAAGCAGGGAACATGTTAGGAAACGTTACAAGAGCACGACGGGGAACTGGACGCTGTGCTATGCGAGGAGCCTGTTACGTAGACAACACGGTTGAACAGCATGGCAAAGCATATGGAACGTCTCACCTCGCAGTGCAAGCTGACTAGTGTGCCGTCAGGAGCTGTATGCGACATGGTCAGTGCTCTCTGTGCAAGCCAAACAGAAGGGGAAAGGGGCCATAACGATGACAGCTGCCAGTCGACAATGTCTGATGCGGTATGGACGAGGCGTGTGTCACCGATGAAAGCCCATGCGATGGGCGTCTTGTCTTGGAGCTTGATCACAAGGCTTGGTTGTCGCACAAGGCCTTCCCTATTCCCATTGTAGGCACGATACCGAGAGTCAGTCACGACGAATGAAAGCAAAGAGAAGTCCCTTGATGGCTGCCCGCCTTGACGCCAAAGATAAGCGAGCGAGAAGAGGCACCCAGAGGCTTGGAATGGGGGCACAACGGTTCACCTACGCTGTCCGGGGAATGTTGGTTCTAGAAACGACAACTCGGCAGTCGTCCAAAGTGGCGGTAGCCCAATGCATATCGATCGGAAGAGGCGTTTCGGCGCGAGGCAGCTCGTGCGTTCGAAAGAGCCACTTGTCGTAGGTGCCTGTCGGGCGTGCTCTGATTCTCGTCGTGGATGCCTCCAGAACGGCCCGGACCTCGGAGTGCAAGCTGCCCAGCAGGACGGCGTCCTTGTGCTGGAGGGCGCCTGGGTACTGGCGGCGCAATTCGACAAGTCCGTCCACCAGGCTCAATAGCTGTGTCTCGTACACGGCGCGGAGGGGAGCTGGCACGTTGCCATCTTCGAGCGTTGAATACATGAACATCTGCGTGTCGGGTCCGCCTGCGAAGTCTACGTAGGCGGTCGTGAAGACGGCGGGAGGCTCGCCGCTGGTGGACGACGCATTGTCCAGATAGTCGCAGCCGGGGGCGTCGGAGACGAAGATTACCCTGGCATGCGGCCTCTCGCAGTCTCGAGACGCGGCAAAGTCAAGTCGCCGAAGCAGAGTCACCGAGGTGGGCAAGCGGGAAGCAAGTAGCTGGAGCAGTCGTTCCGGTACAACGGAGAAGGTGAGCACCTTCGGCGACGCGTGAGTAACCGTCATGATGCCTCGGCGATTGACATGAAGATGCGTGGTGAAGGATTCAAAGACCGCCGTCAGCCGCCCCTTACATATCGACCGGCATCCATGTCGACTTCGGTGACTGACTCACGAGATGCGGCGAGTGGCGAAAAAAGCTGGGGAAAGAAGGCCGCATGAGCCGTTCCGCCAACTTGTTCGGCGGGTCCCGCACGCTGACGATCACCAGCAGCTCGCGGTAGCCATATCATTGCGAGGTAGGTATGTTTCACTGCAAGACACCTTGGCTCGGATATCTCCGAACCCTTTCTTTTCTCGATTGCCAGCTCTCAACAACAGGCAATGCACGCTTCTATGTAAAAAAATAGATAGGTAATATCGCGACATGTAAGCAAAAGTCGTAGATCAGAAAGAGATACAAAAACATCCATGCCATCATCAAATCGTACACGTAGGCTTCTCGTATGGTAAACAGGGGTATATCAGCGCTCGCAAGAAGAACCAAAAAGCAAATTGAGCGAAACCCGCAGGACAGGGCCGTTTCGCACGTCTTGACCCCTGGCAACTCATCAGGTCTGCAGAACGGCAAAGTCCCAGCCCGAACGGACCTCGCGTGACGTCTGCAATTGATTCTTGAGCCAGCACCTGTGCACGCTATCACCATCGCCGGCAAGCAGGCCCCAGCCACAGCCTGTGCACCCCGGATAGCCGGCACAATTGGCGATGCAGTCTTCCATGCTCTCCGTCCAGATATTGCCCAGGTCCACGGCGTGACCTGCGCCGATGTAGTCGAGGCCGCATGTACGGCGAAATCTCTTGTTGGTGCTGGGATCGGTATAATCTGTATTGTTGCCCGCAGGACAGGGAGCGAAGGTCGGCCGAGTGGTCGGGTGACTCGAACTGGTGCTAGTAGGTACTATTGATATCGCTGGTTGGGTACTATGAAGGTATCAGTATATTTCGTATGATAATAAGTGTAGGGGACGACCCAGGAGTTTGCGAAAACGTACCTCGATGCGATGACCGGTCCCGGCTCGTTGTCCGTTTCTTGCGAACTCTTGCGCTGCCCGTTCGTCCTGACACCGACACCGACACCGACGCCAACGCCAACCACAACGGCAATTATGATAAGCGCAATGATAAGAGATAGCCAGAACATCCGCTTCCGCATTCCGCAGACGGTCGGCTCGGGGATCGGAGCAGGCGGTGCCACATGGTCGTACCGATAGTCGTACGGATTGGCGCCGGCCACGGACTTTCGACCAGCGGTTGGCGAAGGTGGCGGTGTGCCCTCACTATAGAAAGTCATCGGTTCCCGTTTATCGCCGTGCTTGTTCTGTCGGCCATGACGACGGCCGTTGGTTCGGTGGTGGTGATTTTGTTGCAACCCGGAAGAAAAATTGGGATCCTCGGCCCACGAGACCTCTTTCGTCCTGCCATTGGCAACGTGATGGGCAGCGGTTGAGACGGTCCTCGGTGAGCTCTGAGCATCTGCTTCAATGGGGGGCCCGGGACTTGCGACGCCACCGCCACGATTCGTGCTGGCGAGGACATGATTGTCGTTTCTGCCGTCGCTAAACCTGTTGCCCGCGCTGGAATCGTGTCGCAATGGCCATTGCTGGGCCATGATGGTGTTCCCAATGCCAGCCAAGGGGCTAAACGGGTGCCTGGGCTGAAGGTTTGAAAAGGGATCCGAGCGGCCAACGCTTGGACGCAATACGAAATCTCGTCAGCGCGAGCCGCTGTTGTTGTAGTCGTTTACGGCAGTTCTCCTCTTCCGCCCCGAATCATTTTGCGAAGAAAAAGTAGGGGGCGAAGCAAGAGGCAACGTCGCTGATTTCTTTTGTCGGATCGAAGATGAAGGGTACAAGTGCATACATGCAGGTACAAGTATTGCCACTAGCAGTAGTAGTGGAAATGTGAAGAGTCGACGTAATCTTCGGGCTAATGTAGGTACATGCATTGGTTTCCATCACGTGGGCGACAAGGATCCTTCGGTCAATATCGACCGAGCCCAGTTTTTGTTTCATGAACCAAACTCGGAGGCAGCTTAAATTCGATCTATCTAGGCTTGATGCAAGCTACTCTCTCGGACAGAAGTGACCACCGCGAGTGCCTGGTCGTCCATGACTCTTGATGGTTTACAGTTTTGGACCTTCTTGCCTGGTCGGCGTCGTAAGCGGTCTGAAGGTTTGAGTTACTCGCCCAGACAGGCAACCGTGTCTCACAGCCGCTTTTGCCTAATTGGGAACCCGCGGGCCAATGACGTTGCAACACCTGGAGCTAATTCTCATTGTGCTCGGAAGAAGCAAGTCTTTGTTCTCTCTTTGCCGTCTTCCTCACCCCCAAGAACACTTTATACAATGACCATCGACAAGTTCTTAAGGATATGTGGCTGCCGGAAAAGATATCGCAGGTCGGAATCATGAATGAAACCTTGTCGACGCTACCTACTTGGTAGGGGACTGAAAGACGGGACACGTCCAACGACATACATGTACTGTGGTGAATAGCCAATGCAGAAAAAGAAAGTCAGCCTCAAAAGTGAGCCCCTACTCGCGGTACTGTGCTGAAAAATTGCCCGTGTGCCTATGAGTATTTCGAACCCTTCGACTTGTGCTTGAATTCTTGGAGCCACTTCTTGACTATCTCCACCTCCTGATTTTGCGCATCCACAACTTGCTTCGGGGGCAGGCCGACTTGCGGCTCACTCAAGCCGTTTTCATCCCAATGATGCACACCCCAGTCGATGAGGAAAGCTGGCTCCTCGGGCGTCGACTTTCGCTTGGGCAGACCAATGGCATGGACGCCAGCGCTACGCCACGGATCCTGCTTGCCGTCGATGAAAGCGACTCGGGGAAAGGAAAATTTGAAGCCGCCAAGCCTGTTGATGGCGTCGACATTTGGTCTCGTCGTGATGTTGAATTGCCTCTTACACACAGTGGCCGAGTATTCCCGCGTGAGGGCGCGGGAGACCAGCGGCAGGCGATCTTTGGGCACGGATGCACCACTCTGGAAGTAACCCCATCTACATTTGGATCAAGGAAGACATCCATGGTCAGAAACAAGGCGGCCTACGTCAACGAGCGGATGAGGGAGCTTCACTTACTGGGTGCACGTTTGATATGGCCAGCAGCGATCGGAGCCGGCCTGGAGATCCGTGTTGACCTCGGCAAATCGTGGCGACAAGCAAGGTCGAAGTTTCTTTCCTTTACAGGATGCGGCTTGCGTGGACTGCCTGACCTGGCCCTTCGTGTAGCCAATGTAGTTGAGCATGCGAGCCGTGTACTTCTTCACATCGGTGCCATAGCCTAGACCCGCGACGATAGCTTGCACGGTGGGACGAAGGTGAGCAGTGCTCGCGAAGAGCAGTGCGTCGGACGAAATGACGGCGCAAAATTGCCCAAAGGTGGTCGAATCCAACTGGGGATCCCAATTGGTCGACTGCAATCCACCGAGCGCGCTGGATAGGTAGTCGGCGAACTCATCGTTTTCCAACTCTCCGAGGCCGAACAGGGCTTTGATCTGCTTCGACTTGGCCTCATCGCCACTCAGCAACATGGAGTCTATGACCTGTGTCAACTTCTGCAGCGTGGGAGAGCAGTCGCCTGGCGCAAAGTGACGATGAGCCTCGTAATACTGCCAAAAATCGTCAATGGCTACGGTCACACCCGACGAGGAGATGGCTCCCCAGTAGGCGTCTGGGTACACTTTGCGAGTCATGGCCGCGAATCCGCCGGCATATGATCCGCCATAGATAATAAAGGGCGTGTTGGGGGCCGTGAGATTGCGGTGCTCGAAGCCAGGGAACTGGACATGGTGGGCGAAGTAGGCAGCGTCGGCCATGGCTTGCTCGGTGGAAAGGAAGCGCAAGTTCTTAGTGGTCAAATCCGGGACGGGAAAACTCGATCCATAGTAGCGATGCTCGAGAACAACGCCTATGCCACCTGTCGCCTTGGTCAGGATGGGCACAATGCCATGATCCAAGAAGGGCAAGCGATCATCGGCAGAGGTCTCTCCGGAGTGGAGGACGATGACGGGACCACCCGGGCGGTAGTTGCTCGTGTCGAGCAAGTACTTGACGTTGAAGAAGCCATCAAGATGCGGTGCGTAGGTGGAATCATTGTGGAAATGATCGATGGGCATGGAGATGTTGTACGCCTTGATCTTAGCAGCGGCGCGGGCTCCCACGGCCGCAACGGAGGGCTCCGACACGGCGACGGCACGGTGTCCGAGTCCGCCGGGTCTAAGGTAGACCTGTTGAAGCGCAGCAGCCTGCCCCAGGGCGATGGCACCGACGACAACCGCCGCGAGATTCTTGACAAGCATGATGGGGCCGGATAGACGCTCGAGATCAGCCACGAGAAGGGAGGATGCAGAGCCAAGTTTGCGATATGCTCAACGGCGCGGACGAAGCAAGGGCATGCTCGGCAGGGTGGCCGGAAGCAAGCGAGGCGCGCATATCTGACCTATGTAGTGCATATATATTACATAGTCGGTGCATTCCAGCACCTTATCACCAGTGTTCCAGCTTGGCGCAGTCAAAAGTCCCATCGAACGTGGGAGAGAAAGAACCCCGCATGGTGGTCAATTGCGAACGCCGACGCGGGAAGGACCCTTTGCACGCGAATCATCGGTCAGCCCATCTGGGCAGGTGGGAGGTTGGTGACGTGACGTGTTGGCTTGGGGGGGGGGGGGGGGGGGGGTT
>JADHZA010000042.1:0-87374 GCA_018831705.1 Torrubiellomyces zombiae | reverse complement strand
ACATACCCAGAGAATTCCGGAAATGAGGCACCATTTTGCATCTCAGCCATAGCCATGGCCGCATCGCCCCGACGATCCCCCGCTGGCGGACCGAATCGACCAAATTGCGCACTGGCAGCAGACATGGCCGCGCCGTTGGTGATAAGTTGAGGAAGGGGGGTACGACAACGGCTACCGCCAGCGGACGAACCCCCTTCCCTCTTGAAGTTCGAGACCACGACAGTGCCATGTTCATAAATGTTTCTCAGCGCCGTGAGAGCTCTCCACAGAGGACCTGATAGTTCAATGTCCTTATCGGTGATGGATATGTGCGCCTCGGGAGAGCTGACCTCCTTGGCAGCGGTGGCTGATAGCGCCGCAATGAGATCGCCTTGTAGCTGTCGTATCGTCGGGTCCGCCTTGGTATCGCACAAGATTCCGAGCAAAAGCGCCGACGAAAGGCCGTGATACGTAAATGCCCAGCTTCTGGTTGGAATGACGGACAGCTGATGCATGGCTAGGAACATGCGCACCGTTTCTGTCAGATTTTCTTTGCATCGATCGGCTAGCTCCCTCTTCTGCTGCGGCTCCATGTCGCAATCGAGTTTGAGGGCAGGGCGACAGGCGACCGAGATGACAAAGGCTGTGTGGAGATGAATCGCATAGTACTGAAGATGTTCCAAAGCCGTCTTGCATTGCTCCCTGTCTCTCATATGGGGTAGACCTCTTGTTCGAAGGGCTTCGACAGCTTCGCAGTCCGTCATGATCTGGCTGTAAGACGCAGTGGCGGTCTCATCTGGATTCAGTCGACGCGATATTATCGCGATGAGGTGATACATCATCTCCAAATATGTGAGCTCCCCCGAGGGTGATTCCACACTGATTGGTATATCGCAACTGTTGAAATTTGTCATTGGACTCCTGTATCACGGCAGCCAAGTTAGCGTATTGAGCCCGGGCGGACGAGAGCAGCGAACTTCGTACCGATCGAACGAGAGAGAAATCAGAGTGTCGTGCCATACGCAGGTCCACCATAGCTTGCGTCGAACCATTTCTTTCTCTTTCGCGTCCGTTGCGCCGTTTGCGCGGCCATCGTGGATACTGGGCCTATGTAATCCCAACGATTGTGCGAGGCGGCAGGCCAATCCTGTCAACGCCCATGATGCCTCGGCTTTCATATCGTTCAGGAGAACAAAATTTATGAGCAGTAAAGCCTGAATCGAGTTGAAAGATGGCCTGGTGCTTCGTCAGCCATTGTATACCAGTGATTGAGCTAGAAACAGTTGATCCTACCTCAGCAGAAAGTTCCCAACGCGGAGAAAATGGAAAGAAACCTGAATGTATTTCTGCGAGTCTCTTGTGCGGACATGATATGGCGATTCATGATATTGTGATCCGACGGCCATAACGGCGAACAGGATGGCTAGCCATGATGCCGTGACTGGCTTTGATGATCTGGGGAATGTAAATGCGCTTCGGGAGCGCTCCTCGAGATACACCATGAGCCTGGATTCGAATTCATCGATATCGTACACAAAGCCCCAGAACGGTTGCGGAATTTCCTTGTACGTGCGAAAGAGCCTGGGAGCCGTTAGGTACAATGTTGAAGGGGTTCCAGGGAGTCTACACGTACTTCATGACTTCTCTATCTGAAGGAAGCTCAGACGCAATATCCTGTGCCATCCGGTGTATGTGGGTTGATGACATGAGAGGGAAGGGGGCCGATGTATCCAGACCAAGAATGGAGCGCATGTCTTGACGAATATCGACGCTATCACTCTTGCTATGGCCAGGAGGTTGCTCTCTGAGTAGAGCTGGGATGCTGTTTTGGCCAAGATATCGATCACCTACAGCATCTACCTCATCAAGGCTGGCGGCTACTCCTGCCTACATGTTAGAGAAAGGTCTCGGCAACTCCGTGGTGCAGAATGACGACGCACCGATGGCCCGGGGCCAGCTCTCTTGGCGCTCCAACTTGCGACTCTCGTCCCAATGGTCACCAAAGGACTGTGCTCGCTTGTGGGCAGAGCCATTCCGTAGAACGGTGGAGTGGTGCTTGTTGGAACTTGAGCGATTGGGCTTGTATGAACACAACTGCGAGTGATCACGCTTGACACAGTTCTCGCAAGGCTGCTTGTTGTCGCACTTGACCTTACGTTGGCGACACGGCCAGCAAGCCGTACCTAAGGGAAAGCGACTGCATCAGCACTACGGTCCAAGACAAGGTGGTATCGCATGACGCCACGGAACAGACAACCTACCATATCGAACTTTGCGATGAGAGTGGATAATACGACTTGCTTCTTCGGGTGTGAGATCATCAACCTGGATGACCTCTTCCGTATCGGTGATCTCGGGCATCTTGATTGCGAGGAAATCGAACTTTCGCAATGCTTAGTTGGATGACGCGAGCTGGACAGGCAAGGGAAGCCCGGTAGACTTCATCTAGAAGCCGGAGAGCAGGGCGCCACGGCAGAATCCACGTGGCAGTTGCGTGGCAGTTGTTCAGAATAGGAAACGCTGTTCAACGAGGAGGGATTCCGAACACCGAGGCGTCAAGATGTTCAGAGAGAGGCGTGGCGGAAAGCGTTTTAATGAATGATTTTGAGGTGCAGTCAAGACGAGGTTCCCACCCCTCCCTCTCCCAGCAGGAAAGCAGCCCCTAAGCTGCTTGATTGGCTAGTTGCGCCCGGACATCCAGCGAACAGGGAAGGCACTCGCTGTTGGCATGTTGGCCGCCGACCCCGAAAACTGCGTCTGCTGTACAAGTACGGAGTAAATGCTGAGGAGCAATAGAACGAGTGTGTGTGTGAAGAGAGGGGCGGACGGGCAGTAACGGATGAGCCATGCGAGGAAAGCTGGGGTAGTAGATCCTGAGATAGGCCGGCCCATGTACTGTGTGGTCGGGGCAGATATCCGAGGGGATATACAGTGCGCAGACCAGGCCCCGGCGCCCTCCTCGGGTCCCTCTCTGGGGCTTTGGGGGCGTCGTTGACAAACCTCGAGCGCTAGCGTAGCACTAGATTGTTCTAGTGGGACTCTAGTCCGTCAGTCACGTGGATGTGTAATTGGACCGACCAAACTTGTCACACAGATAGTTCTCAGTTCGCCGCCCGCCCTAACAGGCTGAGCGAGGGAGGCTTTCATGCCCATCCTCAGAAACAGGGTCACTCCCCCCATCACCCATCATCGAGGTGCCAAGCCAACTTCCAGGGTCTCGTTTCGGGTCTTGCCCTTAGTAAGTGAAAGCGCCACCATACGGCTATTGCAGGGACAGCTTCGTTGAGGGCTCCATCTCCAGTTTCATGGGGGCCTCTCAGCTCGGCCAATGACCGTGGTTGCGTTTGGACTTCCTCCCCCAGATTTTCCTTTCCTACTCGCTCCGGCGTCGGCTGCTGCCGCTAGTTCCACTCTCCACGAGGCCGTCGGATTTCCGACTTCGCTCTCAGCCACAAGGAACTCATGCTAGAGGCTAGTCTCGTGTCGACTTGATGCCAAGGTAAGCCATTCGAGTCGCCATCAGGCTCGCTTTGCCGTCGTGATTTGCTGAGTTGACCATCCGTCAGCTGAACAAACGAATTGTCATCCAGTGGCGGAGGGGCGGCCCTGCCTTGTTTGCTGCTTGTATCTGGATTCCTGGCAGGGCCCACAACTCCAGGCACACGAATCGGTACAGGCAGTCGCAATGCGGAAAAGCCAGTTGATATGCCTTCCTCCAGGTCCACCTACAGAGCATCGTTTTCAGCATGTACTCGCTTGTCTCAGGGCAAACTATGACTTGGACCTCAAACAAATTCATGTCCGTGGAAATGCAGGACCGCCCGACCTGTTTCGAAAATCATCACGCGAGGAGGCAGAGGGGTGTGACTTGCTGTCCACGCTTCGTCGTCTATTCTTTGACAACAGCTTCGTTCTACTCGAGTGTTTGCAGAAGTTTCATGAGGAGGCGCAGGATTGGCTTGCCAGAGATGACTCCAATCCTTGCGGAAGTACGTCCAGGATACAGAACAAGATTTTGAATCTGCTTTGGTCAAACTTATCGCAGCCAGAGTTTGCTGATCCGAAGTTTTCGTCCCGATGCAACAAGAGGTCTTCTAACGGAAGCCTTGACACCTTGCCCAAGCGACCCAAAGCTCAACCAAATCATCATGAAAATGGCAAATCCAACCACCTTGATACCTTTCCAGTGCTTTCGACTCAGAAAGCAAGAACACCGAACGGTACGCCGTTGCTCTTCTCACACACGCGACCAATACAGTCATCCCAAACCACGACTGAAAGCTCGGGCACTTCGACTCCAAAGGACATTTCCTTTGATTTCAGCACTGATACGCCAGCAAGCAGTGCATCATCTCTTGAGGACTGGTTTGATGCAGTCAGCATTGACCTTGAAATGGTAGCCAATGAAGTGGCGAGCTTGCCCTCTGTACTCACCCCAGAGCCCAAGATACTGAAGCATCAGCTCTCTTCTGAGGCTTCGAAAGAGCTTGACAAGTCCTGGCGTATGTCATTCATCGCGAGCCGCGAATAACATTGGCAATGCTAACTCATCCCGCAGCAAAATTGTCGTTCCCGGGTTCAAACGAAGCACCACTTCCAATACTTTGGGAGCTAGCAAGATATGCGGAGGTTTGCGGTGTTGATCTTAAGGACTACGAATCGTATAAGAGGTACAGCGTATCATGGAATGATCAGAGGGAGTTCGTGAGTGAGCTTGCAAGTTCGAAACAATTTCGCGGCAAAAGTTTGCCACAGAAAAGTGATGCACTAGCATGGAAAGCTGCTCTAGATCAGTTCGCTTTCCAGGAAAGATCAGTCAGACTGCTCGGAGATTTCGTTCGCAACGAGGATGCGACTGGACCTCCTTTCAGACTCCGCCTGCATCCTCTACAGCTCAGCAAGCCTGGTGAAAGCCACCGCCTCGCCCGACGCTTCGGGGCCGATCGATTCATGGAATGCACTTTTCCGTCACTTGTCGAGCCTGCTGCACCGTCGTCCCGTCCAACGTCCTCTTCCTCCCGGCGCTCGTCACCTATTCAAGAGGGCAAATTTTTCACCGAATGGTTGTCTTGGCTCTTGAATCGCCCTCATTATTTTCTTGGCCGTCGTTGGGAAGCGTTCTTCTGCCGCAAGTCGGATAAAAAGGGCAAGGGATTTGGAGTCTCAGCGAGTATGAAAGCACCTTCCGAGAGAGTGGTGTTCTTCGCCGTCGATGGCGATTCGTTTCGTTGTACTTCATTGATCGACAAGCTGCCTCCCCCGGAAGAAGCACTTTGTCCAGCGAGGCGAACCAAAATGAAGCGACTCGATTTGTTAAATTGGGCAGTTGGAAACCTGAGCCCTTCGAAAGAGACAGTGGCGAAGTTATTTTCGCGCTTGCAATTAAGTACTATATTGTGTTCATGCATTCATCGTTCTCGAATGCAATGGCGGTGCTAATGGATCCCTTGCCAGGTTTGTCCCCGACTTGGCCTACTCTCGTCGTGGAGTCTCATCAGATACGCCATCAAAGCGAAGATTTGGGGACACACGAGCCCATGAACGACGGGAATGCCCGCATGTCGTATACGTTAGCCAAACAGGTTGCCCAGAGCCTCGGCCTCGTCGAGGTGCCCTCAGCTTTCCAAGCCCGTTTTGGCAGTGCCAAAGGCCTGTGGATTACTGAGAAGCCCGATGTTTCTCTTCCAGAAGAGGTTTGGATTGAGACCTATCCGTCTCAGCGTAAATGGAATTGTGGATATGAGGATGTGCACCATCGCACCTTTGAAGTCACGGCTTGGGCGAAAAAGGCCAGGAGTGCGTCCTTGAATCTGCAGACGATATTGATTCTGGTCTCTCAAGCATCTAATTTTTCCACCATGCGTGAAGCAATACGGGATCTTCTCGTCCAAAGCATACAATCAAGCCTCAACGTCTTGCGATCTGCCATGGATGACCCGTTGACTCTGCGCGCGAGCATCACGCGATTGCAGGGGAGGGATGGTCGCCTGCAAGGACACGTGCCACTACTCGGAGGTAGACCAGATAGCCGTGAGGAGGCAGCATTGTTGTTGCTTGACGCTGGCTTTGACCCTCGACGGTGCGAGCACTTGCGGGACTTGTGCCAGGAATTCATCAAATCAGAGACCGAACGACTTCGCCAGAAGATGCGAATCGAGGTGCCTCGGTCAACGTATCTTTTCATGGCTGCAGATTTCGAGTCTGTGCTTGAACCAAACGAGGTTCACGTGGGCTTCTCGTCCAAATTCAGCGTGGATGGCTTCTCCGACACCATGTTGGCAGATATGGATATCCTTGTGGCGCGCATCCCGGCGCATCTACCAAGCGACATACAGAAAGTTCGAGCTGTCTTTCGACCAGAATTGCGTCACTTCAAGGATCTGATCATAT
This sequence comes from Torrubiellomyces zombiae, assembly GCA_018831705.1. Classification (NCBI taxonomy): domain Eukaryota; kingdom Fungi; phylum Ascomycota; class Sordariomycetes; order Hypocreales; family Ophiocordycipitaceae; genus Torrubiellomyces; species Torrubiellomyces zombiae. Next base: position 81,005 of record JADHZA010000042.1, on the reverse strand, counting down.
TCTCAACAAAGGGCGAGCGAAGTCTGGCTGAGAAGCTTTCAGGGGGCGACTTTGATGGAGACAAAGCTTGGATATGCTGGGACCCCCGCATCGTTTGCAATTTTCAGAACGCTGGCGTTCCCCCATCTTCTACTTTTGAGGAAGGTGGCCTGATTCGAACATTTGACTTGACGATGCAAAAGCTGTTCGCAGAATCAGAGGGCGGTAGCATTGATTACGAGTTCCTCCGTCAGGCATTCGACTTCAATATGCAACGGGCAATGCTTGGCACGTGTACCAACTACAAAGAAAAATACTGCTATTCCATCAATAGTATTTCGTCACCGAATGCCATCAAGCTCAGCCAGCTTTTGTCTTGTCTGGTTGACCAAGCTAAACAAGGAACCTTATTCAGCGAAGACGACTTCAACAAGCTGCTCAGGTACTGGGGGCTCCCGTCGTTCTTGCCCATGCCGAAATACAAGGAAGATGTCTACTTGAGTGAAACGCTATGGGATCCATCGAGACACGTGCTGGATTGGCTAAGATTTAAAATATTGGAGCCAGAAGTTGAGCGGGCGCGGAGCGCATCCTCCAATGCCGACTCAAGCGATAGCACCCCGTCGTGGGACGGCGACCTAACTAAGATGTACAACCATTTTGATATCGAATATCAAGACTCGGGAGTTTGGAAAACAATTCGGAACCAGCTACGACAAGATCTGCAGGATGTTTCTAATCACTGGAGAAGATTGGGAGACGACATTAGCTTTGCAGCCAAAGTCGCCAGAGTGTACCCGCGTTGGCTCGACATCGAGCCATCCGCGATAGTGCGTTCGTCTGACATAGCCAAACATCTTGCCGACAGCTGGATCGAAGATGTTCATTCCAGGTCCTGGACGCTGCTTAAAGCGTCGGCGACGTATAAATGGTTCAACAAGACCAATCCGAAATTCGTATGGCACATGGCTTGCAGACAGCTGTGTCATCTGAAGCAGAAGATGCGACCGACACGCATGGACGCGACCACTGCGGTGGTCGCGCCGGAGATGTATGCGGCTCTGCGACCGGACAAGAAATTCATCGAGCTGATGGTGGCAAGGAAAGAGGCGCGCGAGAGGGGCGAGAGCTATTCAGCAATAGCATTGGAGGAGGACGAGTACGACGGAGATTGGCTGGACTGGGCCGACTTTGAGTTTTGAACATTTACAGGCCTCTCATTGTTTGGACTAGACTTGTTGGAGGTTTTGAGGTTCGAGATGGAGCTAGGATTAAGCAGCTCTCGGGTGATTTCATTGCACTGTACTTGGCATAGCGAGCGAGGGATTGACGATCACACGGACGGATTTGATTTCAGGGATAGAAAGTGCATGATAGACATGAATGATTGAGCCAACTCAAACGCAGCGGCGGTCGATTTCGAGATTCCTTGGTAGGAATAACAGCTACATGAACCAATCACATTGATCGTGGGTCACCAGTATCGGAGAATACATCTGGCGGGGCTAATAATGCCAGCATCGCGGCAAGCAAACGTCAAACGCCCTTGGATCCATGTCCAATGCGGATCTCGGGGAGAAAGAAGCGGGCAAGGAAGAAAGCGATGTGATGTATATATTAGTGGCGGTATGAGTAAGGTTCTGGGGCCATATGATATATCAGCCAGCACAGACACAGAACCAACAGGGCCGTGCGAAGAAATCGTCGATAGTTCCGGATCTATTACAAGTAGGGGGCGTTGTAAGTTCCAGGGTCCTGGGTCCAATAGCTTCTCCGAGACCAGGGGGCTACGAAACCCGCAAGTATTTTTTACGTGGATTTTTACCTGGATCTTCAATGGATTTCGAAGTGTTACTGCAAGGAAGCAGAATGACGATCCCTCGGGGTCAGTATCGAAGACAAAGAAGTGATTCAGCGAGTAACAATAGAGTGCATCAACGTTGTCAAAGTCGTTTGTTACAGGGCGGTTTCAACTGCCGATGCTTTCCTTGTATTCTGCTGGTATCGGTCACGTGATATGTCAGATGATCTCCATACACTACAGACTCCAGAGCAAGTAGTGGCTGAAAGAGCCCGATCGGGGCAAGCAATGCTTCCGTTGCCATGTATCGTATGCCGCTATTTGTGGTGAATAGTGATACATATTGCAAATGTTACTATTCATGCTTGGCAAGTACGCTCTCTTTTTGTCTATCACGCCTCTGACTTCATTTTGGGGTACGCAGACACGCAGAGTTCTGCCAAGGTCTCGCCGACCAATGGGAGGCCAGGCTGGTGGGAGGAAAACGTAACTGTAATCTGGGCCGTCAGCCAATAATTGACTTCGGGCGGCATCGGTGGGCGTTTACGGGCTGCCAATAAGATTTGACGGCGCCCGGCTTTGCGTTTGACCACGGCTTGGTGCGTCCCAGTTGCACGTCACCATCAAGTCGAGACGTGACAAGATCAGCGCGAGCGCTCATCTACAGATACTTTTAATATCTGATCACTCGGCCCATTGCGTGCCGTGCTTGGGGCAACAAGCGGAGTTTCGGCTCAGCCCCGGGGGCGATACAAAGGAGGAATGCCATCATCACTGTTGAAATTAAAGCCTGACTGGCTGGACAGGGTGGTGCTAAAGAACGCCTAGGTGCGCCAGAGGCCACCTGAGACGCGAGGTCGACTCCATGAAGACGAAGTACCTCACCAACCAAAGGTGAGACGCATAAGAAGTCCTCGATACTTTAGTAGTCTTAGAAGTTTGCCCCTTAAGTCTAGTAGTGCCTACCATTCAACCCGTCGTGCGAGGCGCAGCTGAGAACCACACTGATGTACCTCGCGCCGGCCAGAGGGTGCCCACAGCGCGGCGCTTGGCACGACCGGATATGTACCTATCCGGCGTAAACGTTGGTGACGAATACTTTCATTCTCTGTCTGGAGTAATCCTACTATACGAGGTTCTGGTACCTAGGAATGCATAGCCACTCTTGGCTGTTGTTCGGTACTCTGTACACAAATTCCTGAAGCCGCTCCCTCCTTCCTAACAGACCGCAAGGGGCACCACAGGCACGTTGCAGTTCCACTCGCCTGCCTCCTCCTCCTTTCACGCTGCATTCGTGGTCGTCGTCGCCTCTCCACCTCTGTCAACACAGTCGCCCGTCGTGCCATCAGCGATTTCTCAACGCCGACCGGCAAAAGCATCGATACGAGAGTTCAAAGCGGAGAGCGGTCGATTCTGTCGCGGCTTTCGCCCTTTCCGTGGCCTGTTTTTCCGTACACCGACGTCGCGTTTTCTGCCATTCAGCCGCTGCGACCGATTGACCGACTCTGTTTTCTGTTTGCATCGACTGCTGCAGTAAACCAAGAATCCTCATTTCACGATCGTTGCACGAGACGCGCTGGCTTTTCTGTCGAAGCACTCACCTTTTCGTCTGTCGCCTACGTTCGTTCACGATAATACGTCCTCCGTCAGCCGTTGGGGGTACGGCACCGTGTACTGTTGATTTAGCCGGTTCACGCTTTCTGACCGAACCGTTACCAGTTCTTCTCATCAAATTAAAGACTCGCCGTCCGAGGCTCGCAAATCTTCCTTGTGGCATCAGTCAACATCGAGCCGTGTCGTTGAAGATAATCGAACTGCAGATATTGCAGACGAATCCGAAACGAGGTCGACCTGATCTTGGGTTCTGTCATTCGAACATCACTGGTGCCACTCTCGTTCAAGGGGACGCGACGGCTTGCAACCAGAGACGCCAAAAACGCTACGGGAGCCGAGTCGGCGAAATCATACGTTGTCAAAGTCTATCCGACCATAATTCGTCGCCACGATGCGGTCGCCATGGAAGACGCCGCTTCGCATCCTCGCCGCAATGGCAATTGCGCTTTCGCCGGCTTCGGCTGACAGGATGCTGATGACGAGCTCCCTCAACACTTGCCAGGACAAATCGAGCTTCACCGCCAGTCATTTCAAGTTTACCTACACACCCGCCAACGGCTCAGCCACCATAGACGTGGATGCAACCTCATCTGTACAGGGCAAAGTCTTATTCGACTTGACGATTACAGCCTACGGTTACACTGTCGTGCGTAGAACTCTGAACCCTTGCGACATGTCACTTCCAGGTCTCTGCCCCATGCAGTCCGGAAGGATCAACTTCAGCTTCAACCTCCCTGTCGGCGCCGACGCTGCCAAGCAGATTCCCGGCATCGCGTACAGCATACCTGATCTCGACGCCAACGTCCACGTCAGAATCAACATGAGCTCGACAGGTGAGGGCATTGCTTGTGTCGAGGCCGACGTTTCCAACGGCAAGACGGTCGATCTCCTTGGTGTCAAGTTTGCCACTGCCATCATAGCAGGTCTAGCCTTGCTATCTTCGGCCATCGTGAACGGCCTCGGACACTCCAACACGGCAGCTCACGTCGCTGCCAACTCGCTCTCGCTCTTTGGATACTTCCAGTCTCAGGCAATTTTGGGCCTCACTGCTGTGCATCTGCCCCCCATCGTGCAGTCGTGGACCCAAGACTTCCAATGGTCCATGGGTATTATTCGAGTCGAATTCATGCAAAACATATTTACGTGGTACCAGCGTGCTACCGGCGGCACGCCATCAACTCTTTTTGACTCCATCAGCACGATATCTGTTCAGGTTCAGAAGCGAAGCCTTCAGGCGGCGGATGCCAGCTTGAGTCTTTTCAAGCGAGCCGCGGCTATCATGCCCGAATCGGTGACCAGCACGGCCAAGAGCCTCGTGAAGCGCAACAACATCACTACCGGATCCGGTCAATATCTTGTCTACGGCATTCAACGCGTTGCCTTTCGTTCCAAGATCGAGACGACAAATCTATTCATGACGGGACTCGTCTTCTTCTGCATTTTCGTCGCATTTACCATCCTGGGCGTTGTCGTCTTCAAGGGTATTCTGGAGCTCTGCGTCAAGCAAAACTGGATCAACAAAGACAAGTTTCTCGAGTTCCGAAATGGGTGGCTCACCGTTCTCAAGGGCATCCTCTTCCGCGTTGTTCTCATCGGCTTTCCCCAAATGGCTATCCTCTGCCTGTGGGAGTTCACCCAGTCTGATTCGGTCGCCGAAGTCATCCTGGCCGTCTTCTTCTTCTTTGGCATGGCCATCACACTCGCCTGGGGCGCTACCAAGGTGATTCGCATCGCACGCCGCTCCATCGCCATGCATCGCAACCCGGCCTACATCCTCTTCTCGGATCCCCAAGCGCTCAACAAGTGGGGCTTCCTGTACATGCAGTTCCGCGCATCGGCTTATTACTTCATCGTCCCAGTTCTGGGCTACACCTTGATCAAGGCCGTATTTGTTGCCCTCGCGCAGAAGAGTGGCACGGCCGAGGCTATCGGGTTCGTCATTCTTGAAGCCGCAGCTCTCATCGGAGCTTCCGTTCTTCGCCCCTGGATGGACAAGAGCACCAACTCGTTCAACATCGCCATCTGCGTCGTGAACTTCCTCAACGCCGTCTTCCTCCTCATCTTCTCCAACGTTTTCGGTGCTCCCAAGATCGTCGTCGGCGTCGTCGGCGTCGTTCTTTTCATCTTGAATGCCGCCTTCTCTCTCATCCTTCTTATCATGGTCATCATATCCACCACCATCACCTTCTTCCGCAAGAACCCCGACGCCCGTTACCAGTACATGGCGGATGACCGCGCTTCATTCATGAAGTCCCAAACGCACCTGACGACGACGACCGAACTCGATGCTCTGGCTGCCACCGCCCGAGGCGACAAGGCCGGGTACAAGTCGCAACTGGACCTCGATGACGACCATGGCTCCCTCTCTTCGGACGACGTTCGTCGTCGCATGGAAGCAAACAACGCCAACTCTGCAGCGGCCTCTCAGAATTCATTCAACGGCCACCATGGACCACGATCCCCCGTCAACCCGTCCATGCCCCTATTCCCCGCAGGCCAGCGTCCAGAGAGCCCGTTCCGATCTGCCTCGCCCAGTCCCTACAATAACAACAGGTCAGGGTCGGCGCTCGGACATCGCGCGCAACAAAATCCCAGTCCTGCTGGATATCGTGCTCAGAACTCTTCTAGGTAAACAAAGCCGAGTCTTTCACACCATCACTATCGCATACTAACAAGTTCCCCACAGCCCATGGCAACGCGGAGCCGGGTACGAGTAAAATATTCTATTCTCCCATGATCGCACTCGTACTCGACTACCTTCATCGTCGGCGCAGTGTCAAATTGCATTTCACGCTCGCATGTAGTCCCAGCAGCAGAACCTGGATAGGCAGGTTCCGCGCAGCGACATGAACACCATACACACATGTCATTGCTCATGCTTTACTTTGCTTTTTCTCTCTTATTCTCCTCCGCACTATCCCTCTCGGAAAGTGAAGGGGGACTCATAGTTCACAACCCCACCCATGTATGTCTGAGAAGATCATGGTGAAATGGTTACAGGCGTATTATCACGATCGATCCGGCGTTGGAGCTTCCCATTTGGACTCTGTACACTTTTCTACGAGCCTTTTTTTATCGCTTTCCCCCCCGTTTACACCGTTCTTTTCCCATTCATGCCTTGGTCTCTTTTTTTTTTCTTTTTTGTTATTCGCTATTTTTCTCCGGTCTGCTGTATATATACCGAAGAAAACAAAAGAGATGAGGATTCGTATGAGCGGAAAGAGGGGGTGTGCGGGTGAAGAATTAAAGCTTTACTATTAGATTGCCTTCGTGCGTTTCCTCGTCCAGTGCTTCATGGTGTAAAATGAGTGAGTAATGAGACAGTATTGCTCTTACGAGAGACATGTCGCCACCAGCGCAAGAACTGGATATGGCTTCAAGCTAAGATTGATTTCTTCTTTCCCGTTTTAACAGTCACCACGAAGGGCAGTGACCAAGGCAGATTGGGTCCAGAAGGCACCGAAACCCCGTGAAAGTCGGAGCATATCCACATCTCTTCACAAACAATAGGGCATTGGAGCAAGGAGCAGTAGTTGTAGTAATGATGTATTTCACATTAAATTGTGTCGCTCTATCGTCACACATCCGCTTCAACCCTTCTCATCATTCATTCAAATCTCTACGTGGCCCCGATACCTCATCGACATCCAGCTTCTCAAGGGACGCATCGAAACCAAAGAGAATGATATCTGAGTACGATTACAAGTAGAAAGGAAAGCAGAGTCGAAGAGGTGAATAGTAAATAGAAAACAGATCAATACAGATGAAGCGGCCATGGCATAGCGAAGAGTCCTAAGAAAAGAGAAAAGAAAAGGTGAAGCTGGACAAAGTTGAAGAGGAAATCGTCATCAACGTACTGGGACTTGCGGGTAGGTGGAACAAGCCTGGTTGTGGGCCTAAGGCCCCTCGTCCGATCTGAACGCATGGCCTCGCTTTCAGTGCTCTTGTTTTCCCTCTTGCACAAGACCGAACGAATACCAGCGTTCCGTGCGACGACAACGACAATGTGAAAGTGATGACGTCTTCACCGCGTGCCTGCACGTCAGAACGAAAAGCCTTGCTCCCGCAACTTGTCCACATCGCCCCCAGCAGCGGCCACAGCCTTGAGGGCGGCTTCGCTCAGCCTTCTACGCCGCTCCATAGCTTCCTTCTCCCGCCGTGCCTTCGTCTTCGAGCTGCCGCTGGGAGCTACACCACCCATCAAAGTATGCCCATCGCTGGGCGTAAAGTTGACGAAGCCGATCTCGGCTTCGCCGCCCATCTGGCCGTTGCTTGAGGTGCTCACATCGCGAGAGCGTCGCTTGCGAACACTGCAGGGAGTCCCGGGCATGCTTCCCGGCAGCCGTCCGGAAGCGCTCCGCACCGACGAGACGGATGCACCCGAGCTGTGTCGAGACCGGGCGCTGCCGGGTGGCTGCTGTGCAGGCGTGGGTGAGGCCGAGGGAGCTCGCTGTCTACGGACTGGCGAGCAGGAAAGATGCCGCGCCCCGGAGGACTTGGCCTTGGGCGGCCGGTGCGAACGCTCCGAAGCTGGTGCCTTGGTGCCGGGCCCTGACGCAGGAGGGGGAAGGATCGTCTGCGCGTTGACAGCCAAGTCGTGAACGACAGCGGACTGCGCACCACGAGGCTGGGGCATGTGGATCATCAACCCGCCCGTGCTCGTATCCGGCATGGGAGCAAATTCATAAGGCTCATAAGGTAGCCCCGAATGCTGCGCGTGGCTTGCCAAGTTGACGCTTGCATTTCTCTGATGATTCGCAAACTCGCCGACGCTATAGCCTGCCGCCGGGTTGGCGCTCCACCAGCTGGCTTCTGGACTTGTGATGTATTCTCCGCCACCACCTGTCCATTGCATGGCCTGTTGCTGCCATGACTGATGCTGCGTCATTTGAGGCCTGGAAGCGGCGGCGTTACCATTCATATGCCCGTTGCCGGGCTCGCTTTGGATGCCCGGTGATTCCAGCGGAGTCTGAGGACCGCTTTGGCCGAAGCCTTGCAGTGCGGGAGCAGAAGGTGGGATGGCTTCGTTGAACGGATCATCGCAGAATCCATGAATGAAGTGAGCCTGTCCAGGCTCTTGGTGTTGGAAAGGGGGAGATAGCGGAACACTGCCCTTAGTGTTTACTCTTGCTCGTCCCCGTCTCTGTTTTGGAAGTCGAAGAGTCTGCGAGCGTCCGGTGGTGGTGGGCGAGCCTGGCATTTGCTCGACCACCTGTCTATTGGGCTTTCGTATGTTGGTTGCTTTGCGTATTGTAGTTGTCAGTGCATCGACAAACTTCTTCGAAAACCGAGGTTCCGTATTCGGAGGGGTTGGAGACGATGGGTCCGAGGCTGAGAAGCCAGGCTTCTGGGGTGAGTAGAGTGAGATCCCTTCCAGCCGCGAAAGATCCGTCTCTGACATGGAAGCACGTGCAGTGAAATCGAGCGGCTGGCTAGCTATCTGGCTTGGCACCGCATCACTGTTGAACCCCAAGGGCTTCTGATCAACCTCATGGCTTGTTGTTGAGGCGAGAGGACCAATGTGAGAGCTGCTTGAAAGGAAATCGAATTCATCGGCAGAGGACATGCCCGACGACACGGCACTTCCTGGTATATTGTGGCTCTCGTTCATGAGAAACAACGAGTCTGACATGATGGGCATGCTCGCAGTCATGCCCCGGAAGCTGTCAGGAGCCGTTGTCACGGCCGTACCGTCTCCCTCCAAGTCGACGAACTGTCCAAATAGATCATTTTGCGTGTCATCTGGGCCGGCGCCGTGGACGTCACCCCAGCACAGGCTGGGGTCACGACCGCTCTCGAGAGGGTACGACGCTGACCAGAAAGCCATATCGAGGGCTGGGTATCAAGTAGTCTACCGGGTAGCAGACGGTATGCGATGCGATTGTTGTAGTATGAAAGTCTGTGGTTGCTTCACGGCGATGCGCCGTCGTCCAAAACAAAACCCTCAACTTTTCGGGATGAGTTCTGGGAGTGCCGTTCACGCAAGTATGACAGCCGGCATTCTGGGTCAATCAAAGACTGTGAGGCAAAAGAGACTTTTCTCAAGAAGGGCGGGAGAGGAAAGTATGGCAGTGGCCACTTGCGTGGTGGAAGAATATCAAGAACAAAGATGGTCTTTGGAGTCAAAGAGATGGAGGCAGCATGCAATATTCCACAACAACATTTAGTCGCCGATATGCATAGCAACGAGTTGAGACTCATGTAGCAACGGATTCAAGCCTATGTCATGTTATTTCGTGGGCAGCTGGGACGAGGAATGCTGAGCAATCTGGCTGCACATTCCAGTGATATACTTCTCAGATCAAGGCCAAGAGCCACACGATTGGTCCATCTCCACCACGGGCAAGGTCACAAATAGCAGACGATGGAAAATAGACCAGAGTTCCATCGACTGCACCTGCGTCTGTGCTCCAATGGGGGAGAAGCTGCTGGGGGCGGAGGCGCCTTGACAAGGGAGGGGGGTGCGGCCAATCCGGGAAGAGGCGAAAGATGGGGGTGTGCGGGGACCCCAGTGCTGCCTTTGAACGGACAGGGTGAGGCCCGTCAAGAAGCCAGATGGAGAAAAGGCCATGGCTTGCTTTGGCTCGGATTGGACCCAAAGCTGTTTTCTCGCGGACCCCCGCCACGGAGCTCCGGTGTGTATGCCTGTGTGCGCCAATGATGGGCTACCAGGATAGTAAAGGCTTGGTTTAGGGTCCCGCCCAGCAGTCTCCAGAAAGCAACATGGAAGGCCTTCAGGACCTCCTCCAGCGAGTGCGCAAGCCTGAATCTGACCCGTGCCCAGCGGCCTTGAGGCGTAGAAAATAGCATGAAACGGAAGGGGTCGGCGGTCTGACCATTTGGCGCACCCGAGGTCCATATGCCCTGTTCGCCTGTTGCATCTATCGCCTTGCCTCGTGCTCTCCGTGATGCAAGTCTCTATAGGGACGTCGCAAGGGCATTCGTCGACACTGGGAGTCGACGTCGAAAGTCGAGCGCGACGATGATGCGCAGCTCGCAGATGACACTCACTTCCAGAGCAAGGACCCCCGTTCAAGGCCAGGGTCCCCGGCGGGTCTCACGCTGCCGAGCGCCGTGGCCGCGCTCCTACGGCGGCTGTCCAGCGTTACCGCAGATCACAGTGCACACAGCCAAAAACTCGGCCGGTCACGCACGATCGTCTGTCTAGGCCCATGCCATGCACCGTAGAAAGGCGACCAAGAGACAATGCTACCTCATACCCACGTGTTTCAGCGACGAATGTCGATTGCCAAGTCAACCGGACAGCCAGTGAGCTTCTCGTCGGCGTCTTCGTCGACGGACAAAGGAGGAGTGCGGACACTGCCGGGATCGACGGGCCGCAGGGAACCAGAAGATAGAAGGTAGCATCAGACGTCCCCCATCCCCATTATTATCCACCTCGGCGTGGGATCCTCACCCGCTGGTGGTCGTTGGTCGGCTGGTTTTCTTCCCCCCAGGCGCAAGCCGATACGGAGTTGAGCACACGCCTCTGAACTGCAGTGACCCTTGAGTTTTGGGGGGGAGGGGGGCGGCTCTGTTCATCCCCAACTCGTTCTCGACTTGTTGCGTTTGCTCTTCCAACGTCATCCGTTTGCCAGTCTCGTGACCCCCACACCTGCGCAAAGATAGATGCCTGCAAGTCAGGGATGTCAAAGCCAGTATATCCCAGTCATCAAGGGCGCACGGGGGTGGAGGAGGAAGACGCCTCCGCAGGCTTCCCGACACCCACCAATAACGGCAGCAGAGTGGTGCCTCATTTTAGCGAGAGAGTTAATAACGAGGCAGCCTGGTGCCATACAACGGAGGGCTTGGCTAGTTCAAAGTTAATGTAGAACATGGAAAAAGGTAGTCGTCACCGGAATACCGAGAAAAACGAGGTACAATATCCCATATGCCTGTATGTATTTGCTTGATGGAACCAGAAACGGCGGGGGTCAACCAACGAGATGCCGTCGACCGTTTTGCACAAGATGGGCCGCGCAAGGGGCAGACGAGCCGGAGTCGTAGCACAAGGAGGAAGCAGAGAAGCAGGATGGATGGGTGGGTGGGTAGATACATAGATACGTATGAGGGCGAGTGATGCGACGAATGGCTGGTGGCGCTGGACCTTGGAGTTTGAGCTAATGGTAGCGTGAGATGGTTTGAGATGCACCAATTTTGCCTGCTGGTAATTCGGATTCGTGGGTGCCTGGCACTTGGCAAACTTTACATTCAGGGAACTCTGAGTTTACCCGACAGCATCGTGCCTGCCCTCCAGCGATCGAGAGTAACCGACTGCTACATACTCGGTAGATAAGGTAGCAGTGAACCTTCCTGTTAGGGAATGACTTTCTGTCGTACTGGAAAGGCTGTAGGTATCCTTCCAGCGAGGGACTGCTCATCCGTTGCCTGGAGCGAGGCCGCGGAGAGGGATCCATGTATGTATGTACCTCCGTACCCGAGCTAATTCGAGCTCGCCATCAAGATCGAGACGAAGGCGTAAGCCCCAAAAATGCGACTTTTCGTCGTTGAGCTAGCTCAATTATAGCTCTAGCCTCTAGGTACCTCACTGCTGCTGCTGCTGCTGCTGCTACAACTACTAGTGCAAGTAAGGTAACCAGGGAAGGCTTCCAGGCGGCCTGGTTTTATTTCCGATCATTGCCAACGTTGGTGCTAGCCCAGTCATCACCAACTGATGGTAGTCAGTGGTTGGTGGCGAGAATGGATCCGTTTGGTACGAGAAGTATGCATGTATTATGAAATGGTGATAAGAAACCAGTGGCATGCGTCGTGGTGGTTGTGCACATTTGGAATCGTATCGCCTACCTAGGACCTAGTACCTCTATCTTTGCCTTGCTGTAGGACATATCGTATACGTGTATGCGTCTAATCGATCCCACGCATCCCAGCCATTTCCACCCTCGATAAACCCCATCTTTGCACCAATAGACTTCAGGTCTGCGACGGTAGAAGTATAGGGCTCGAAAAGTCAATCGAGCCAGGTGAGATGAACGACGGAGGGACGCAAGCCAAGCGATATGGAGTGCGTCACGCATTGCATTCACAAAGGCTGTTTGCTGCTGCTGTGCGTACCCTGCACCGCCTTGTTTGCTTCCCTAAACGAGGTTTCCTCTGCATTCACTCCGCTACCTACACGGCTTGTATCAGCTGCCGATGCCCTCACGCAGCGCCGAGCCTTTCCGCAGTTTCCTGTACTCCTACCCAGGTAGTGGCAGTGATCCGAGCACGCCTTTGCTCGCGCATCTTACGGGGGAGGGAGGGCCGAGAGCGCAAATGGCTGCATTAACCGCCCTGCACAAAATTAGCACGCAGCTGGGCCTGCGTGCTGCAGCATCCCGCAATGCATCATGAACACCCATGTGCATATGCGCTACTGTCATCTCTGCATCTTGTGCCACTGGTAATACAGTATGCACTGTACGCGATGACATACTTGTAAGGGTGACGTGATGCTGATATGGACAGATACAAGGCAGGGATAGTCATGTTTAGTAGTGATTCTCTCCATTCCGAGGCACGTGCAGGGTCGGGATCATGCCCATGTCGTCCTCCGCGAGGCAACGGGGAAGCATTGCTGCTGTTGTGGCACGACCGCGATGCCTTCTCCTCACACATCCCTGCTGGCTTAGAGCAAAGACACCTGCATCGCGGCAAACCAACTTCACTTTTTTCCCCCTGTTGCCGCCATGCATGCATCTAGCCGCCACTCCCGCTTCGACCTTGACATCTGCTCGCTACTTACTCCGTACACACATACATACATCGTCTGACACCCCTCCCTTTCTGTCGCCCCCCTTGTTCTGTTTCGCCCGTGCCTATCCCTGTCCTTGTTGTTTTTGTTGTTGCTCCTTGTGCTGCTGCTCAAGTTTCTAAAACGAACAGCAGATCTGGCCGTTTGCAACATGACATCGGCCGGTTTGTCCTTCCACACTCTGAAACTCGGAGCTGGCGACAATCGGGTTTGCTCACACCCATGTTTCAGCTTTTTATACTGACCGAAGCAGAGGGAGCCCCTTGTCTTTTGTGTTGCCACTTGGGGTTTGGTGAGTCTCGTCGGAAAGCCAGGGAGGCCCAGAACATTGTGTGAGTTCGCTCTCAAGCAGATTCACTCGCAGGCGTACCCATCGATGAACTCGCCAAGGCTTGTCCCAACCCGGTCTCGCTGTGCTCTCCTATGAGAACTCGTAATGTCATGCCATGCCATGCCATGGAGTGGTGTTGGTTGATGGTTGGTGACGTCAAGGTCATCTCGTCTGTATATCGGTCCATACTGCTCGTTGTCAGCTCCGGGCGAGACACAGTCACACTTGTACCAAAGCATCTGGTCTTGCAACAATTCTTCGCGTCTATTCCCTCTCGATGTGTGTGATTAAGTCTTGCCGAGTCCCATAGATTGGGGGGAAGAGTTGTCAAGATGAACAATATTTCTGTTCCCAGCATCACAACGTTGCCTCGCTCGCATCGGTCACCTTGAGACAGTCCCATCCAAGTGAAGTTGTTCCATTGTAGAGTTCAAAATAGTATGGCTCAACAGCCGACAAGAGAGGATAGAAGAGCCATAGCTCACGGTTTGGCATGCGATTCAGGGCGGCGTACCAGGAAGCGGCCGCTCCGACATGGTACTTATCGACGTAGCGGTAGACAAGGCCCTGAGCCTGACTTCTTCTTTCTTTCGCCTCCTCCTCCTCATACGGGGCGTTCTATGGACTACCAGGGGGCACTGCAGCGCCGCCTCCACCGCGGTCCGGAATCCCAAACGTCGGTCGGTAAGTGGGCCACCTGCTGACTCTCCCATGAGCATCTGTGCTCTGATCAACGATGATATGTCGTCTGTGCCGCCGCCGTATCCCTCATCTAACTCCATGTCGAATGCATCTGACTGTCCGGGGGACTCAACTTCGATAGATGGGGTCGACGGAATTTCAGATGGACGAGAGGACGTCATGCGAGTGTCACTCTGCGCATGTGGTTGGTGCGGGAGAAACGGACCCCGAGGCTTGGCTTCCTTTGTTGCGCTAAATGCAACCCTGGGGGAAGAAACATCGAGTGGCGGACTTGTTTGCCGGGTACGGACTGCTGCGGGCAACTTTTGACCCATCTCCAGATCGTTTTCATGTGCGTGGTTCACGTCCAGGGATATGCGGCAGCGCCGCATAGCACCGAGCAGTCGCTCATTCCGGCGTCGTGCTGCTGCTGCTAGAGACTGGCGCTCACTCATATCTCCCCGACGCCGTAAATTCTGCCCCGCGGGCCGTCGAACATGCTGATCGACAGGCTGTAAGCTCGTGGATGAGCGGCGACGTGTATCGTAGCCCCCGGAGCTGGAAGACCTTGACCATGGCGGGTTTGCCGAGGGTATCGACACGGCTGGAGGCAGCTGATCTGGGGCAAGCAGCGGAGGCAGCAACTCGTGGCGTCCCGAGAGATTGGTAACATGGTCCGACCACGGGCGTTCGTCCTCCATGTCACCAATGAGATGGGGGGGAGCCGCTCCCAGCGCGTGCCTCACGGACGAAAGTGGGCTCGCGCTCAAGATCGAACATAGGGGAGGCGAAGAAGTCAGGGTTCCATTCGGAGAACATTCGAGCATTGAAGAGCCCGTCGACGCGCAGGGTGAGCAGAAGTGACGCGATAGGGGAAGTAGAGCGTGATTCATCCATGTGGTAGTTTGACCGTCGATGGTGGAGTCTCAACGACTGGGAGCAATCAATTTTGATCGTTACAGCTGCAATCCAGCGATGGTCGAAGCAGCGACGCCGGGACGCGAGCAGAGAGCTGCGTCGGGTCCACAGATTCGTCGGCCAAGGGCACGAGGAGGGAAGAAGGACGTGTCGAAGGACTGCAGGCCGACACGAGCAGAAATGGAAGAGACAAGCTATCAGGTCATAAGCCGACGCAAAGACAGACCGGGCCTGGCCCTAGTCTCACCGTCCATCGATGCCTGGTACATAGGCAGGCATAGCTAAAAGTACCGTTGTGATTTGACGAGGGTATCCTCGCGCTACGCTCCAAAACCCGTCCACCCGTCCAAGTTGGGGCGCGGGTGTTGTATAGGCACCGCCACCGATGCATCATTTCTGGTCTGGGGGGCATCGTCCAGCAGGCTTGATTGGTTGCTAGGCACTAGGGATCCCAAAGACCCCCCCTTCGCAGGCCTCTTGGCCATTGAGACCAGGGTCATGATTGATCGAAGATGTGGTGGGGAGAAGACAAGGGATGTGGAGGGACGGCTCCGACGCGGCCTTGACGAGGATTGGCTAGAACCAGCCGTCACAGCTCCTTAGCTGCAGGTCTTTTTCTTCTTTCACGTCAAACGGATTGCGATCGACTCGTTCTTGCTGGTCCGCATCGCATGAGACATTTCGACTCAAACCCTCATGCAGAGCGGCATCGGACAGAGCGCGGGAGAAAAACAGGATCCAGGAATGGACGGAGAGACAGATGCTCGACGGTGACGGAGCCCACTGGAAACCCTACACCCCAAAGGAGCCAACAGTCGGAAGCCTGCCTTGTCTGCCTTTAGGCGGCAAAGAAAGGGGTCATTATGATACCAAGTGTCCCTTCACATACGCTGCGATCAGCGTATCGAGATGTTGTAAAGGAAGTGTAACAAGCGAGCCTGGGCGAGTGATCTAGGAGCCAACTGTTGAATGATGCAGGTAGATGATTTTGGGAGCGTGTCTGGTACTTGTATCGCCGGCACCTTGTCGAGATTGGCATATAGTACAGACAAGACTCGCGGCAGCCATGTGAGCTGGGAGGCCAAGGAGGATTTCCAAAACACTGGCGGGCGCTCTCTGTAAGCTTTCGGGTCAGACGCTCCGCAACGTGAAATATGTCTCTAAGCCGCGTCGACCGCGATAAAACGAACGAGTAGTCCCTGGAGGCGAGCGAATCATGGCCGAGTGCTGTCACGAGGTAATCCATCCTGATAGGGCCCGTGCCATTCGAATATTGGCCCGCGTACATTATGTAGACCACTTGTTTCGTGCGGAATCTGCACGTACAGAGTCAGGCAAGCCCAGGCCTGCCAGGCAACCGGCTATCTGTGAGCTGAGGTGACAAATCCATGTCTCACTTGCTCTTCAGCGGTGCTACGCCGCTCGAGCCTCTCCGAATCAAGACCCTGCAGCAGGTGAGGAGAGGCCAAAGAAGGCGCGTCGCTTGCAGACATCTCTTGGACAGGTAAGCAAGACGACCGACCGTGAGAGCAAACGCGTGCCGAGGGTGGCGAGTCGGAGGGAACGCGGTAATTGCACTTGGCATGGCATGGCTTCACGAGGGCGGTTGAGGCTTGGCGCAGCTCAAGAATGGGGGACAATTTCTGTTGTGAAAGTCCCGAAAGCCTGGGTTGGAGGTGGGCCCGACCACGGGGGCAGAGACAGGGGGCGGACGAGATGACCTGGCCTGGCTTGTTCAGGCTTGGTCGACGGCTGCTGATAGTACATATATTATTGTTGTCGTTGCGGCTGGCAAAGCAAAGCAAACAAGCATGCAAGATACCAGTAATATTCAGGTACCTGCAATACTGGTAGGTGATACTCGCAGGCATCAAGAATTGCGTCCTGCAATGACTGCTAGCCGGTAGGTAGTCCTGGTACCCACCCAGGCACTACAGGTACCTACGTGCCTACCTACGTGCCTACCCACCGCTCAATAGATGGCAGTCGCCGACGCTCACAATAAAGTCACGCAGCTCGTCAGTTCTAGCTACATGTATGTATGTACTCCGTACCTGGCTCACGATCACCACGAACCACCACCCACGCAGAGACAAGCTGCCTACCGGTAATTACATATATGTAGATGCGGCTGTGTTTTTTTCCCGCCGCCTCTCACAACGCGTCCATCCAAGCAATACCTCTCCCTTGCCCCCCCGTCTCCCATCTCAACCTATAAAAAGCCTACCTGCATCTGCATGCTTCTAGTCGAGCACGTCCGCGCAAGTTGGACGCTCTTGCCCACCATGAGCGCAGCGTATTATTGGTCCCTGGATCTGCAACTCTTGCATACACCCGAGCAGGCACCGCCGAGTGCCCAATGCTGCCCAGGCAGATGATTACATTTTAGCACGCCCCTCAAACTCAGCTGACGAGGCAGATCCAACTTGTCTAAACGACAATCCCAGCTATGGAGCGAATATCGGCGCCTCTGAGCCAAACCGCTCTATTTTTGGGCGACGATCCGCTCTTGACCGTCGACCCATGTGTCGATGCCTGTACAAGCATGTCGCCATCATCGTCCTCTAAGCTAGGACACGGAGTCAAGGAGCATCTCAATGCCGGTGACGGACTACCCTCAAACTGGAAAGACTTGACATCCCCACGTGCGGGTAGACTCATTGACCCCGACCGGCACGGAACGTGGTCGCGGATCGTCTCGGATGTGAATGTGGTATCTACTTGCAGGCTCTTTGACCTGGCTTATCTGTGCCACACCTCGCGCGTCCAGGCACAAACCAACGACAAGAAGGTGCTTGCGACGATCGTAACGGTCGAAAGCCCCGAAGAGACTTCTAAAAGCTCTGATGAAGACAAATCAGCAGCGCAGACCCAAGGCCCTATGCCTTGGCCTCTGAGATGGAATCTTTGTCTCTCATGGGAAGCCAGACCGTGAAAGAGGTCGCGGGCAATCGTCTGAGACGCGGGGGAATTCACCATCCGAGACGGAACGTTCACAACGACAATGTAGGTGCTCCACTTCAGCAAAGAATGGGGAATGTCTGGTGTCATTGGGTCCATGCACGGACGTGTCTCAGGGCTTTGTTAGCCTTTGAGACTGCATCCAACCCGTTCTCTCCCGAACAAACCCTGGATTGTCCACCAAATCCCTCCGATACGTCGCAGCTATCGTGGCAGAGTAAGATCCGGCTCTTTTTGCTGATCAAGATGTACGAGATCGACTATATGCATGCAAGCAGACGATCGAATCACCAGTCGAATTACGGTTAAACGACAGTCGCGATCAAAAATCGAGATGTTGGCATGACGCAAGGCCCATCCTATCGCAGTGATAAGCTCCTCATTGTTGACGCCGCGTCAGGGGCACACAGCGGCCTCTCCATGAAGCGCATATGCCTATTCATGTGCGTATATGGGTCTATGGGGCAATTGAGTTTGCTTACCTGCCCTTCTGACGTCGGCAAGGTGGGTGGCAACGTGGTTAGGCATCGGAGTTTGCGGCGGGGTCTGTCTCCTTGGCTCACGAGAGTGGCCAAAACAATGCGCATCAACAGAATAACTCGCATGAACTGACGCTATGAAATGATGCAGGGTCTTGAGCTTGCCAAGCTGCGACCTGGCGCTGCCACTGGACCCGTCTTCCTGCTTCTGACCACTTCAGCACCCGATCCAGGCCAACCAGCCTTGAATGACTGTGGATCTCAAGGTAAACCAACATCAGCCTCCGTTCAAGAGTGGCATCTTGAGCTTGGAATGCCAATAGGCCATCGTTCACTTCAGATCTGATGAATTGTCGCTGGACCGGATGATAGAGACAAGCATGTTACATGCTGAAGTCACAGTCTTCCCGCCCAACTCTTACTAGCCGTCTTCATCTCTTGAAGGTTCATAGGGTCGAACGTGTATCTCCGCCTCGGACTGTGATGCAGGTCAGCTATACAAAACCTTCTCAATCTTTAACTTTCTAAAGGCATGCACGAGTGGCACTCGACACCAAGTGTCCCTACGGCTCGCCCGGCGCCAGTGCTCTGAGAGGTCCATCATATGTATTGCTTCTCTACGCGCAGGGTAGACCGTGGCCGAGCTCGAAATGCGAGAGCACGACGGCTACTTGACAATATTCACAAATCATTTATTGGAAAGGAATATCGTATGCTTGGATCGGATATTGCACGTGCATTGCTCTGGTGTCTTCGTCCCTCGACCTGAGCCCAGTTGTTGCGTTATTTAGAGGCCTTGTTGGGTCATGAGCAACAGGCTGTTAATATGCTAGGGAATACAGACAATACCGGATAGACTCAGCGTATGTCGCTTGTGGCCGAGGCATATCGTCATGCAGCCGGCGACGACAGAGCCTGTTCATGGCGACGGCCGCATTCGGGGAGGGAGGCACGTTCGTTTGGCGGCCAAACGGCCTTCATTGCGGCCTCGTGGGACAAAATTTTCGGAACGGAGAGCGGGCATGTGAAATGCCGACTCAAGAAGGCCTGTGCTTCCTCTAAGCGCCCATCGGCACATGTTTATCCCCCCCGTACGTGCCCGATGTGGCACGAGGAAACCTGGAGACGGGGAGCATCGTCTGACCATCTGCGACTTGGCCCCAGAGTTCAGTTCAGCAGAGAGCCGAGCACAGTGTTTGCATTCCCAGGAATGTAGAAATAGATTGTGAAACTATGCGCACACCCCAGATCAAGTCAGCCTCAGGGGAGGATCGATCTCGGGTTCCACGGGTAAACCTTATAATAGCGCAGTCGTAATTCCTCCCCGACTGCAAGGGGAAGTGCAGATCCCTCCAGTCATCAACCTCAACAAGAGACCCAAGGAGCCGGTTCCGACTCAGCGGATGAGGGTCGATCAGGCGTTTCAGGCCATGGCTGGACCATTGGGGGCCGCTCAGAAAAAGATGGAGCAACGAAGGTGAAGAGGAGATGGGGGAGGTTTGAAGACTTGGGGTCTGTCTATGTACATGCCCGAGATAGAGTGAAACATCGTTTGGCGTGCACGTTTCAGGTGTTTGTTCAATGAATACAATGGGAAAATGACAAAGAAGGGTTCGTGAGAGAATGGGGTGCAGAATTCTGGGGGCTGGGAATCCCCGTGGTGGATCGAAGCAGGCTCCGGCATACGAAAAGTGGAGGATAGACGAGGCAGACACGACAGAAGGACGGACGGATAGTAGGAGGAGAATATGGAGACATGACGGCCGCTCATGGTTGGACTCTGTTGAACGACATCTACGCTTGCTCGATGTGTACGAAGCGCTGGTGAATGCTGCTGGCCCATCTACCTACCACTGCTAGTACGGAGTTAATTGGGTGCTACTATCACATGGAATCCTCCGTACCGACCTTGTGTGCGGGGTCACTCACTACTAGCTACATATGTACTCGTCATATGGACGTTCTTGTACGTTGGAAGTCAGCGGCCAGGCTCGATGTATCAGATTGAAGTCTCCAGCGTCAGGGCTGTGGTGCGACAGGCAAACGATCACGGAGGGCCAAGAGGCCAAGGAAGCGCCCGAGGTCTGTTTCTCCACCGTGGCGGCTAAATCGGGCCTGTGAGCGGCCCGCAAGAATCAAAGCTCCACCGCTCCCCTGTATGGTATGTATGTATGTAATTACATACACATGTGGCTCTAATACATCATCACACGTGTGTACGAGCCCGTGGCTTGCGTATTGTCACTCCATGCGCAATGAAGGCGTGGCCCTTGCGGCTAAAAGGGGGGGGAACGATGGGTAGATGAGTTTCGTTGATGGCGCAGGACCGAGGAGAAAGCTGCGAAACTCGATCATCGTTTGCACAATCATCTTGTCCGTCGCCGCTTGTTGTCGGTATTGTTTGCTATTTCTGTCCGGCTGCTCTGTGGAGGTATATACTGCGTACCTACATACGGGTACGTAATGCCAAATTCAGCAGAAGCAGGCACGCAGACCACCCCCCCCCTCCTCCTTCCTCCACCCCTCTCTCTCTCATATCGATACCCGCTGCTGCCTTCCCTGAGTCCTGACGGGATCAGCCTTGGTGCGGGGAGGTTGATTTGACTGTTGGATGTGACGACGCTCTGCTCCTCCAGAGACCGCAAAGTTCAAAGAAAGCATAGCCTGACCCTTGTCCTCTGAAGCATCGTCCGCTGGTGTCAAATCTTGAGATTGACCGCTTTGAGCGCGGAGAAGCGTCTCGTGCTTTTTCAACGCCACCATGTCGGGACAGCAGCAGCAGTTTTACCCGCGTGAGCCCGTCCTCCTCTCCTCCCGATGCCCTATTTGGCGCCCTTTGACTGTATGAAAGCTGACCGTGCGGGGGGCCTCCCATCCCTTAGCTCCGCCTATGGTGAATCCGGGAGGTTCGTAGAAAGCTCTCGGCTGCCTGGTCTCGTCCGCGGCCCATGAGGGAAAGAAAATGACATCAAGGCTGATCCAACGTTTGCAGCAGAACCGGCACGACAATATCCCCCTCCACCTGGCCCTTCGCAGCCGCAGCCTCAATATGCTTCTCCTCCCATGTCTCCTCCTGCAAACAAGGCGCAGTTTTATCCTGCTCCTCCCGCTTCATCCTCGCCCAGGCAGAGCGCCAACTACCCTCCGCCCCCTCCTCCTCAAGTCCAACAGATGAACTACCCCCCTCCTCCCCAGCATACGCCTTCACCTCCAGCTCATCATCAACCGACACCCCAGCATTACCCACCGCCTCCGTCATCTACGCCCTCGCACCACACGCAGACGCAGCCGGCACTGTTGGACCATCGCACAACCCCCGTTCAGCAAGCTCAGGAGCAGCCACAGTACGCGCCTCCGCCTGCGTTCCCGGAGAACGACGGCATCTATCCCCCAGAGAAGACTGGTGGTTATGACGATGAGCCATTGGACACGAGCGACCCTTCGAATCTCGCATCTGGTGCCCCTCCGGCCGGACATTTCGTAGGCGCGAGCGCAACGGTAGATGATGTCGGAACGTTCAATGGAGGGAGCTATCGCATCAGCCATAGAGACTGCAATTCCATGTTGACCATTCAGCTCGCCATTGGGTGTCCCCTGAATGTACGACCAGGTTCGTGGACACTGCTCTGTGGTACGGATCCCAGCCGTCGCCACTAACAAGGACAAAAATTCAATCTAGGCGCAATGATAGCCATGTCACCTACCGTGACACTGCGGGGCGAGGTCAAGTTTAGCGTCAAGAAGATGATTGCGGGTGCAGACATGAGCAGCTCCAGGTTTGCCGGCCCCGGCGAATTGCTCCTGGCGCCGCCCATGCTAGGTGACATAACGAGCATTCGTCTCACTGGCAACGAAACCTGGAATGTTGGCCACGATGCTTTTCTAGCGGCAACTCAGGGTGTCATCAAAGATCACAAACGCCAGGGATTGGGTAAGGCCATCTTCTCCGGAGAGGGACTTTGGGTGTACAAGATGAGTGGAACTGGCATCATGTGGATTACGAGTTTCGGTGCCATCATTCGCAAAGACGTAAGTTGGCCGCTTCTCCCATCCAGAAAATTACCTTCCTGCCTATCTACATTTGCTTACCTTGCTTGCCTCTGAGCTTGGCCATGACGCGGGGTTTACATGACAATAACGCCCATGCAGATGCTCGACGGCGAGAAGTACATTGTCGACAATGGCCATCTCGTCGCGTGGAACACAAAGTACGCTCTCGAACGGGTCGCGTCTGGCGGTATCATCTCCAACATGGCTTCTGCTGAAGGCCTTGTTTGTAAGTTCACGGGTCCGGGAACCGTCTTCATCCAGACGCGCAACGCGGTGAGTACTATGTGCTTAGCGAAGATGGAGTGTCGTAACACGTTGTGGGAACCGGGCTAGGCTAACCAAGGTCTTTCCTTAGAAAGCATTTACGGCCTATATGAGTGGCCAGTCGATCTCGAGCTAGGGAACAAGGTTGTGCAGAATAATTTGATTGGCTCGCTTCAAGACCATGAACTCTATTCATTCATCACTCTAACGCCTTCGTTGGATTGTGAGATTTGGCTGTGTCTTTCATAGCTCCACGGAGAAGATTGTATTCTGTTCCTCGACTGTTGAATGTATATAGCTCATCATAGTAAATCATTCATCCCATCTCAATGATGGCAGACCAGGCCAGAAGGGCTCGACGTGTGATTTGTGTTACAGTCAATGAGAGTCGACGACGCCGCGAGAACTGTTGTAGTGATCGAAACCAGGATGGTCTCCTGTAGTAGAATTCACGCCAAGCCCCCCACACCTTTACAAATGAGGAATCATGCTCTATAAATCGCCCTTGTTGTCCAGTCCTTCACCTGTCCAACCGTTGGTGACGAGGTCAACACGGCTTCTTGTTATGCCAGTAGAGTTCAACTAAACCATTTGTATACATGCTCAACAGTAAGAAAGAGCTAGCGTACTGATTGCTCACCATGATCATTCGTCTATATAATGGAAGGACCATGCATAGCATCAGGCCTTCCCTTCTGCTCCATCTTTCCACTTGATTGCTCTTTTCAATTGATCGATACTCCTTCCAATTTACCCAAAACTACCATTGACCCAAACATAGTAGCAGCTTTTCAAGCTATTACTGGCAAAGATTATTTGACGTACGCGCCTCTGGCTTGCACGTCTTATTGCCCAAGCCTCATACTCGGCTGCCCTTCCACGCAAAAACAACGCAACTGGCCTTGCTTGGCAAGCCCATGCACTTCTATCACTGCACTTCTTCATCAAAACTACACACTCGAAGAGTGCATCTACTTCGTCACAATCTTCAATTCCCTCATTCTATTTCTACTCAAACAACACGTCATCGACCTACCGCCATCATGCCCGGGTCGAACTGTCAATGTCGCTTCGATAACTGGGAGAAGCTTTCGCTTCACATGGACGAAGAAGCTGAGAAGTCGTCTACAAACCCTCAAATCATATGGGCCAGATCCAACAATGCCAGCTCCAGCAGCAACTCTTCCAATTCAGGCCCCCGCTCCTCTTTCTTGACCATCCAACCCATGCAAGACTTTGAAGAGCTGGGAGAGCCAAGCGATGCGCTCACGCACGGGCATCGAACAAACAAGACCTCGGAATGGACAGAGCAGCATCAGCAGCGTATGGATTTGGTGCTTGCTAAGCTCCATGAAGCCAGTGAAAAAAGAAAAGGCAAGGAGAAGGAATGCGTTGCCGACACCGCTGGTCCATCGCATTCCGGGATGAAAGACCAGATGAGCCAGTGGATCTTTGTAGACAAACCAGCGACAACACTTGACGAACAGGTAGCGGCTTACGAAGCCGAGTCTGATCGTCTGGCGTCTCAGATGTTTGATCCCAAGCCCAGCTCCGCAACAAACCAACAGGATGTAAGTGACCTAATGTTGGCCAGCTCCAACGGTATTGGTCACCTCACAAATCCGAACATGTCTGATCTTCCTGTTCAGGCAACGTGGGTCTCCAATACAGAAAGCAACCTGTCTCCACGCAGCCGCGGACGATATCATAATGTTTTGCAGAGACTCAACAACAACAGCAAGACCATCGTCAACGGCTATGCCGGCAGCGGCACTCTTGTAGAGACCAGGACACCCAAGATACCTTTGGAGACGTTTGGAAGACGAGAAAATACCGTGTCGGATTTCAAAGTAGACTACCGCTCCGAAGGCAGCGACGAGCCTTCTAACATCAATGGCGGCATTCCCGCGTCGCACGACCCTCACAATCCTCACAGAGTCGCGGGGCGATTCTTGGCCATGAATCCTTTGGCCCGGGAATTCTACCCTCCACCGCCGCTGCCTGTGGTGCTCGTGGGCAGCTACATGAGCCCACTTGTTGAGATTCCCGCGGGCGCCTTGGACCATCAGCAAGGGTATTCGAGAAATGCCACAATCTATCCAAATCTCACCAGCTGGCCGTGCTTCTATGACGCAGACCAGGAACCTCTTTCTCCAGAGCTGCTTCTTAAACTGGAGAAACGCATCAAAAAGCCTCCCCGCCAGGTGACGGCCGAGGGCCAGTATCAGTTCGAGAACATGAAGCAATGGTACCATCAGCATCGGGCCGCCTACGATGAATATCTGCGAGACGAAAGTCCTCACAAGCACTTCCTTACCGGCATGAAGATGATGGCTCAACAACATTACGCAGAGAAGAAGAGGAATGAGCGGAAGCTTGAATTGGCCCAGCAGCAGCACTCGCACAGCCACCGGCAGCGAGGCGGCCACCAGCTGCGAAGCGGGTACAATTGGTGCGAGAGAAGTCAGGCGAACGGCCCTGGCTTCTTTCAGGTACATGATTCTGCCGGCACCAGCAACAGACGGACAGGACATGAGAATGAGAAGAGCCAGCAAGGAACTGGTGGTGACATGAAGCGTCCGCCAAGGTATCCTGAGCACAACAGCACCAGCCGCTGTCGAACATCGAGCCTTGAAGACGACGATATGTCGGTCATTACGTGCATTCGAATGGACAAGTCAACACAGACGGAGGAACCACACTCATCTCGAAAACGTCCACCTACGGGGTGAACGGGAATTATGGTATCGGAAGAGAACGCAAGGGACGCACAGAATGTATCGACTTTTATCTGTTTTGGAATGCTGGATTATTGCTTTGTGTTTGGACCTGAGAAGGACATTGTTTACTGTCTTATGGGAGAAGTTGGGGCACTGGGTGTTAATCTGGGATTGGAGGACGACCTCGTGGTGGTTTTTTGACTTTGGATTCGTTCATGTTCTTGAAGTATTGGATATTTGTTTTTGGGACAGAGGGAGAAGTCGAAGGACAGGCCTTGAATGATGGAAGATGGATGGGCAGTGAGCCATGGAAGCTCGTGTGCCTTGGGGATCGCAAACCTGTGTTGTGGGTGGAAGTGAGTTATCGGGTACGAATGATTCGTTGTATTTGAGATACGAAGCGGGTGGCAGCGCAGAATGGGTATTGATTTGGACGGGCAAAGTGACCTCTGTAACGCGTGACGTTTCATTCTTGTGCCAAAAGACCCGTAAGTCATCGGGCTTGCGAAGGGGGGGAAATGGTATGATTTGTTGTATAAAATTGCGATCCATCTGCCTGCTTACGACCACATGCAGTTACCTGTCATGTCGGGACGCCCGCCCATGCACGAACAGTCAAGTGCAGGAAACGTGCATCTCGTCGGATTTTATTTATTTTTTTCTCCCCCTTCGGTAGCGTTATAACCTATCACTTTCCGAAATGCACCGGCTTCATGCACCTCGTCCGAAAGTATTCGGCGGGGAGGGTGGCGCCGTCTACCGGTATGTATGTATTCTGGAGGTGCAGAAAGATTCAACTCGAAGACATATATCACTTGTGGGTTTTCTCGGCTCTTCTTTTACGCCGGCATTGTGCATACACCGATGGGAAGCGTCGAGGGCGCTTCTCGGCGGGTCCGGGAGTGGCACGTATATATGCCCAGCCTGCATGGAGACCGAGGCAGGGTAGGGTGGGAGAGCAGGATGCGTCTGTGATGCGAAAGCCTGCTTCTTGGGTGATGAGTGTCCTTGTGCATATTGTGGCATTTTGAGATGGTGGCTGGCTGGCGCATCATCTGACGATTTACGGCGGAAACGACGATAGCGGAGGAAACGTGCTTTGCGAGGCACCACCTTCGACATCGACGTACCAGATAATGAAAGGGATCGTTACATGTGATCCAAAGACAATGGTTGATGGAGAAGGGGTAGATGTATAGCTGTCTATAGTCGTCGTCATGCAGTCGTTCTCTTCGTTCGTTGGGCGCCCCCATTGCCTCTGCTCTTCGAACGCGCCCCTTCTTTCTTGTGTTTGCGTGCATTCTGGTCATGATCTGTTTCTTTGCGCAGCTCCCATGCGTTTCCCGAACGATATATGACGTTTATACTTTGGAAGAATTCCAAGTCTGCCGAGGAAAGGCCAATCTTGGCCGAGACGTCCTTCGTAAAATGCTTGGCGACATGCTCCAAACACCGATCCCACGGGTCGCATTCTTGAAACTCCTTGTCGCAATCCGACACAAAGCATGAAAGCTTCTGGGGGATCCTTTGACTTGAAATCCTACGTCCTTGGTCGCAGGCCGCCTTGATGAGCTCTGCGAGGCTTGAAGCGCCTCCTTCGTCCTGCCAGAACCCTGCCTGTTCTGGTTCTGCGTGGATGCGGCGAAAGTGTTGCTTTAGCAAGTCTTTGCGGTTGAACTCTCGATTGTCCTCGCACTCGAGACAAACGAAGGTTTCCATGATGAGATGTTGACAATTGTGATGTCTCTTCCATTCGTTCTTGCTACGAAATCGAGCCTTGCATCCCGCAAATGAGAATACGCAAGGCAAGTAGGACATCTCTTTGATATCATCTTTGGGGCGGTTGGCTTGATTTGAGGGTGCTATCAGGAATCGTTCACGTCCTTCAATATCCCTGCCGTCCGCCGAGCAATTTTGGCTCTGTCGTGACGCGTACACCGGCTCGAAATGATTCCTTGGACTGCTCTGACTGCCAGCATCTGACCCCACTAGCGAATGTTGAGCTTCATTCTCGGTGGCATCGTCAGAATATGGGGACTGTATGGCGAGAACTTGCGGATCGTTCCCAAAAAAGGGATACATGACAGACGTCTCCTTGTCAAAAGCCACCAGTGGCACGGGACAAGCCAAACCCGTCATCTCACGGTCCGTCTCAGCCATGCCGATCGGCGAGCCATGATACTGTTGCATGTTGGAACCGCCTTGCAGAGATGGATTGCATTGTCCGAGAAGACTGGAATCAAATAAGTCGATTGGGGGGACCATGTCTAGCGAAGATGGGTTGAGTTGATTGCTCCAGCCAGAAAATGCCCCGTTAGGCATGGATGCCGAGGAGTCGTATTGAAACTGAGGCGGTGGTCGCAGTGCTCTTGAAGCTGAAAAGTTTGTCCAAGCCAAGTCAGCACCATGACTTCGAGCAGCTTCGTTGGATGAGACGAGTTCTTGGGAGAGGCAATGTTCCAGAGAAGTCGACTGCATACCTATAGCAGTGTCATGAGATTGTCTCAGGTTATTCACGGTACCGTAGGCATAACCAGAATCTGGAGGGCCAGTCTGAGCCGTTTCGCGATGCAGTAGTGCATTAACCCGTTGACCAGTTACGAAACGCTCATGACCAGCATTGCCACCAGTCCGGACTTTCGATAGCA
Organism: Torrubiellomyces zombiae; assembly: GCA_018831705.1. Classification (NCBI taxonomy): domain Eukaryota; kingdom Fungi; phylum Ascomycota; class Sordariomycetes; order Hypocreales; family Ophiocordycipitaceae; genus Torrubiellomyces; species Torrubiellomyces zombiae. The sequence goes on along the minus strand of JADHZA010000042.1, from coordinate 52,808 downwards.
TAGAATCAGGCGTCATCGTAGGCTGTTGAGTTTCGATCCAAGAAATTTCCGGGCGTTGGAGAGAGCAAGAGCTCTTGATGCTCACTACAGTCCGGCGAAGTCAAGTATCCAGATGAAGGTGAAAAGGTCGGAAAAAGGCGAATCAGGGGCGCATTTGGCAAGAGAATTGAATTTGAGATCGTTCGGCCTGCCGAATATGTGTCCGGGTGATTAGCCTATAAGTAGTCGACGATATCTTGTCAAGGCCATCTTGCCAAGCTCCCGTGATATACAGAGCGGGAAACGACTTACCCAGTTCTTTCCCTTCTTTCGCTTCTTTCGCTTCTTTTGGAGTTTCTGGAACCACCAAGGGAGCTCAGAGCTAGCATGCCTGAAGATCAAAGGAGCAATTGGGCGGAAGCCATAGATTCCCAAATGAAAGCGAGAAGAACATGTCCTTAAGATGAAGTTGAAAGACGGGAGTACGAAGGCGACGGATAGTTATAAACATAAAAAATACTTACCTATCCTTGTCATATGACGGCTCACATCCAAACCCAAGAGGCCTTGCAATGCTGTGAAGGACACTCCAGTGGGTGGTTTGTAGCTTGGTTTCTGGCTGAAACATACATGTACCTGGCAACTCTGCAAGCCACATTTCTGCGGGCTCGCTCTCGTTCTAGAAGTGTCTGGCCTACATGTACCACGGGGAAAGAGGGCTAGGAATTAGCATCTGGTCAGAGACGCGCCAGGCGTGCATGTAAAGATCCCAAAGACGTATTGTGACGGAAAATTGGTGCCCCCCCCATACACAGCGGAAGAAAGGTATCAAGATAAGTACGATCAATTAATCAAGCAAGTAATAGTCAATTAAGATAGAGTAGAAAAGCATAAAAAAGCTAAAGGCCACGTTATTAGTTATAGATAATAAAAAAAAATATAATTTAGACTTTTTAATTTATAAGTTTAGCTACTTTATTATTCTAATATAATTATATAATTATAATTACTTAATATTTATTTAATTAATTAATTTAACTTATTAAATAATTTTTAAACCTATAATATCTTATTATATAGTCTATTATAGTTATATTATATTATTATATTTTTTCCTTTTTCTTATTATATTACTTTTAAAAATATTTAAATAGTTTTAATACTTTTATTTTAAATAGTAATTTTACTTAGGCTTTTATATTTTAAAAGCTTTTTTATAAAAGTATTAAAATAATAAAAAGTTTAAGTAAAAATCTAAAAATAAAAATAAAGAAAAATATAAAAATAAAATAAAATAATAAATATATATAATATAATTATTAAGATTAGTATATTTTAAAATAGCTTACTTTCTTTAAAATAAAAAAAATTAAAAAAAAGTAAATTAAGTAATTTAAATATAGTAAAACTAGGTCTATAAAAAAAAACCTAGCTAAAGGTAGAAAAATAAGATAATATAAGAATTTATTAGGTTTATTAATAAATAGTAATATTAAATAATTAATTAATTTTTTACTTAAATAAAAAAAAGTAAAATATTAATATTACTACTATAAAATTAAATTCTTAAAACTAGACCTAGAGTAAAAACTAGGACTAGAAAATATAATAATTTACTAGACCTAATAATAAGTAATAGTAACTAATTAATTAAATCCTATTTTAATTAAAAATAAATATAAACTAAATATTATCCTTACTTATAGAATTATAATTATTAAATAGGCTAAGCTTTAAGACTTAGATTATTAAGTAAAGTATTTATTAAGCTTTAAGGATAGTAATATTAGAAATAATACTTATAGCTTATTTAAAAAATAGATTAATAAGAATAATTACTTAGAAAATAAAGTCTTATATTATAAATAAGAATACTTAATATAAAAGTTAATTTATATAACTAAGCTAGTATTAACTAGAATATATTAAAAAATTAGCTACTAGAAAAAAACTTACTAATAAGAAAATAGACTTTTAAAGAAATTAATTAATTAATTACTTAAATTAAAAAAATATTATTTTTATTTACTATAAAGAAAACTTATAATAGACTTAATTTAAAGACTAAAAAAAAAGAATTCTAAGGAGAGGCCTTCTAGAAAATATAAAACCTAAAAATACTAATTTTATTAAATAGATTTAATAAAAGTATATATAAAAAGGATAAATTAAATAATTTAATTATTTATAAGGCCTTATATAATAAAAGAAAAGGAGTAAATAATAATATAGAGTTTAAGTAAAAATAAGGATATATTAGAATTAATAAAAAAAAATTAGTAAAAAAAAAGAATACTATTAAAAAGGAGGAATACTAAGATAGTATTAAAAATATCCTTAAAAAATTAGTAAATATCTTATAGCTTAATATTAGAAAACCCCTAGTAGAAAAAGTTAATAAGTTTAGTAGTAAAAATATTATAGAATTCTTAGTAGCTTATATAAGCTATATAAACTATTATAAGGTAAATAATAAAGATAAGCTTACCTTTTTAATTAAATATATTAAGCTAAAAAAATACTAAAATATTTAATATATTATTTATAGCTAATCTTAGACTAAAACTTATAAACTCTTTAAAAAAATATATAAGTATTCTAATTCTAACTAAGTAAAAAGTATAAGGATATAACTAAGCTAGCTTAATACTACTTAGTACTAGTATAATAACTATAATATATATAAATATTTAATTAATTATAGCTATCTTATTAAGAAAGAATATAGAGTAATAGCTAAGGCTAAAGACTAATTAATATAGCTTATTAAAACTATTCTTTATAAATATATAATAAAGTACTATAATACTAATAATACTTCTATTAAAACTTTAATAGACTTACTATATAAAAAACTTATTAATTAATTAATTAAATTTATTAAGAAGTTAATAGAAATTAAAAAAAGCTATTTAAATATAGAAATTAACTTTTTCTATAAGGATCTTTTACTTTATAAGTCTAGGAAATAAGTAAAAAAAGAAAAATAGTTTATAGCTAAAAAAGTAAAAAATAAAAAGAATTAGCTTTTTACCTTAAAAAATAGTATTTAGAGCCTTACCTTAGACTTCTAGAACTTCTAGATTAAGACTATAAGATAGATTAAAGACTTTATAATATAACTCTATATAAGTAAAATAAAACTAGATATTTTATAAAAAAAGATTTTAAAAAAATTAAATAAGTTACTACTTAGTAAGGCTAATATAGTATTATTTAATTAAAAAAAATAAAAAAAAAAAGAAAAGGATTCCTTTACTTTTATTACTAATTTCCTATAAAATAAAAAATACTACTATTAGTATTATAATAATAAAGACTATATAATAAATAAATATAAGCTATATACTAAAAATTATAAAAATAGTATTAGCTTATTTAATATTTCTATATATTTAATATACTTTAAAAAGGAAAAAAAAGTAATTCTACTAGTCTTTATATTATACTTTTTAAAAAACTCTTTATTTTATAATCTTATTATTTTTTAGGTATAAGAATCTAGTAATAAAAAGATAAAGGCTATTACTAATATAGTAGGACCCTTAAGACTTATAATAATAACTAAAGAAAAAAAGTAAGTAAAAAATATTAAGGAAAAAATTATTAAAATAATAAAAGTAGATAAAAAGTCTAAGATAGCTAAAATAAATATATAAAAGTTTAATAAACTAGTTAACTAAAAAATTAGTATTAACTTAATATTAATAAATATAAATAAACTTAAATAGCTAAAGTTATTAATAAATAATAGTAAAAAAGAAAGAATAGTAGTAAAAGAAAGATCTAGTAGTAGACCTTAAAAGCTAAAAAACCTTAAATAGTTAATTAAGAATTAATTAGTTAATTAAATATTTAATAATATTTTAAATATAAAAACTAAGATTACCTATAATAATATTTTTAACCTTATTCTAGAATTTATAGTAAAAATTAAGAAGTTTTATAAAGATATTAAAGATAATATAAAAAAAATATATAAGATTTTACTAGTTCCTTAAAAAAATAATAAAAAAATAAGATTAATTAATTAAATATTCTTAATAAATTTATATAAAAAAAATAGACTTTAAGAGTATAGTAAAGAAGATAAGATTTTCTAAACTTTTAAAAATCTAAACTACTTACTTCTAAAAAGCCTTTAAAAAGCTATAAGAATAAACTTTAATAAATTCTATAAGAATATTATTAAATTAATAGCTTAAGTAAATATTATAAAGTTAGTATAGTATAGTAAGAAAATAGTATAGTAAGAGTAATAAATAGATACTATTAAAAAACTATATTAGCTAAGACTAAGGGATTATTTAATTACTATAAATAAAAAAAATTATATAAAAGAATATAAAATAAATATATTAAAAAGTTAAAAAGAAAAAAGATTTAAAATAATATTATTACTAGCTAAGGAGTATAATAAGTATAACTAAAAACTAATACGTATAATCTAAATAAAAATAAGGATTAATAGTATAACCCTTAATAAAAAGGTTATATTACTTTTTTAAAACCTACTATAGATATATATTTAAATAAGTAACTTATAAAAAAAACTACTTAAAGCCTTAGTTAATAATAGTACTAAAAGGAATATTATTATAAAAAGCCTTACTAATTAATTTAGTATTAAGTATAAACTATATACTATTTCTATAATTATATTTTTAAATAAAAAGGTTAAAATAAATAAGTAAAATACTCTTAAATTATATCTAAGTAATATATAGACTTTATAAAAAGTTTTTATTACCCTAGATAATAGAGTATTAGAACTATTTATCCTTAGTATACTATTTATTTAATCTTTAAAACTATTATTTAATTACTTAGTTTTAAAAAGCTAAATAATAATAAAATATTAATTTAGTAATATTAGAATAATAACCCTTATAATAAGACTTATAAAATATAATTTTAATTATAATTTAAAAGGAGACTCTATAAAATTACTAAATACTATATAGGCTTTAATAAACTTAGTTATAAGATTAGTCTAAATAATTAATTAAGTAAAGTAATATACTTTATAAGTCTATATAATAAAAATATATAGAGATAATTTTATACTAGGAGAAAAAAATAAAAGGGGTAAGAATAAAAATACGCCTAAAAATAAGTATAAAACCTTAAGCCTAGAAAATAAGGATAAGAATAAAATCTTAGAACTAAAAAATAATAAGAAAAATAAAAGAAAAATATATATATTAATTATAAAAAAAGATATAAATATAATAATTATAGAAATCTTTATATATATAAGGAAAGTATATAAAAAAGCTATATAAGATACTAAAAAAGAAAAGAAAATATTATAAAAAGAAAAATAAATAATAAAAAAAAAATATTATTACTAAAGATTACTTTAAAAATACTATTTTAAATCCTAGAGTTAATAACTTACTAGTAAGAAATTAAAAGTTAATACGATATATAAGAAAAAGTCTTAAAAGGTTAATTTTTTAAATAATATACCCTTAGATAGTTCTATACTAAAAGGAAACCTATAATAGTAATTAATTAAATAGTCTTAAGCCCTTAAGAGTATCTAAGATAGCCTTAAAGCTTTTAAATATTTAGAATAAATAACGCTAAAATTTTTAGCTATTTTAAGAAAAAGTAGATTAAACTTAAAAAGATTAAAAGTAATATAAGAAAAAATAAAAAATATACTAATAACCTAGGAATAAGATATTTTTAAAGAAATCTTATTTAATAGAGAAAAAGCTTTAGCTTAAAACTTTTATAAATATAGTAGACTTAACTTTTTAGTAGTATTACTATAATTTATTAAAGTTATACTATATAACGTATAATAAGTAAAAAGTATCTTAATATTAAGAAAGATAGAAATAAAAGTAGTTAATCTATTAAAAATATATTTTAAAAAAAGAATTCTAAAAGAATTATATACTATATATAGAAATCTATATTTTTTAATATAAAAAAAAGATAAAGGAGTCTAGCTTATTAATTTAGTAATATATATAAATAGTAAAATAATTAGAGATACTTATTAACCTCTAGGCATAGATAAATACTTTAAGGATATTATTATATATAAAATCTTATTCCTATTAGATTTTTTCTCTAGATACGACTAAGTCTCCTTAGCTATAGAAAGTTAAGACTTTATAACCTTTTTAATACTTATTAGACTCTTAAAAATATATACTCTACTATAAAATATAACTAATTTAGTTACTTAATTTATATAAATTATAATAAGAATCTTTTATAACTTAATACTAGATATATATAAACCTTTTCTAGACGATATAATAGTTAAAAGGCTTATATTAACCTATTAAGATAAAGAAAAGTAACCTAAAGTTTATAAATATATCCTAGAGTATTTAATTAATCTTAATAAAACTTTTATTAATATTAAACTAGCTAAATATATAATTTTAAGAAGAAAAAACTTATTTTACTAAAAATCTATAGTAATTATAAAATATATATATAATATAGTAAGGAGATAACTTAAAAAAGTAAAAATAGTAAAAATCTTTAAATAAAAAAAGTATAAGAATATTATAAAAGTTTAAGCTTTCCTAGGACTTATAAGATTCTATTATTATTAAATTAAAGACTTTAGTATTATTATAAAACCTTTTATAATACTTATAAGAAAAAGGGTAGTATTTAACTAGGGTAAACTTTAATAAGAAAAAATAAACTTACTAAAAGATTAATTAATTAAATATCCTATACTAGTAATACTTAATCTTATAGAAAAATATAAAGAGGTTATTTTTTAGCCTAATATAAGTAATAATAGATAAAGTACTAGGTTACTCTAAGTTATTAATAGAAAAAGAAAAGTAATTTAATATAAAAATAGTATTTAGAATAATATATAGATATACTATAATACTATAAAGAAAAAGTATAAAGCTATTTTAAGCATCTTTAAAAAACTATAAAACTACCTCTATAAAGTCTAGTTTATAATAAAAACTAATATACTAATACTTATATACTAGTTTAATAACTTAGCTAATAATATTTTTAAATTAATAATACTAAGATAGCTTAGTTATATTATATTTTTTAATTTTATAGTAAAATATATCTCTAAGATAAAAAATAGCCTTATAAATACCTTATTAAAAAAGCTACTAAGAGAATTAAACTTATATAAAGCTAAATATAATATCCTAGATAATAAATTTATTAATTAATACTTTAATATTATATATATATAATAATTAAAAGATTTAAAAAATAGTTATAAAGAAATAAGCCTAAATAAGCTTAAAAAAATAGTACTAATTAGGCTAGAAAGATATCTATTACTTAAGTATATAGATATAACTAATTTCTTATAAATATTAAAAAAACTAAGCTATATAATAATAAAAAAATATAAAGCTTTTTAAAAGAATACTATAAAGTTTATTTTTAAAAAGAATAAGCTTTAGAAAAGGCTAATAAAAAATATAACTAGCCTAGTACTAGTTATAAATAAAAATAAGTATTAGAAAGAATTAATTAAATAATACTATTTAGAATTATACTATAAAAGCTATAAAGTAATATACTAAACCTTAAAGGAGAAATACTAGTAGAAAAATATATAAAATAATATTAGTATAGTAATTTCTTATTATAAAGAATACTAGAAATATACCTTATAGAGGTAAAAAGAAGATTTATATTTTTTAAAGCCTAAACTACTACTAATAATAAAGATTTACTTTAATATATAGTATATACTAATAAATAAAGGTTATATAGCTATTATAAAAATAAAAAATAACTTAATAGGATAGCTAGAGGTAGAACCTATTAAAAAGATTAACTTAAAAATAATAGCTAAGTTTATATATTAATTAATTACTTAATATAGATTAATAATCTTTATAATAGTAAATAGTAGCTTTAAAATAAAGAAATATTTACTAACCCTCCTAGAAAATATTAATATAAAATATATTATTACTTTAAAATACTACTTAAAGGTAAATAAAATAGTAAAGGCTAGGTATTAGACTTTTATATAATCTTTAGCTAAGATAGCCTATAGAAATAAGGAAAGATAAGTTAAGTATTTTAATAAGGTATTATTTACTAAAAAAATATCTATTAGGAGTTTATATAGTAAAACCCCTTTTTTCTTAATATATAAATAAAACCCTATCCTCCCCTTAGAAATAAAATACCTAATATAAAAACTAATTAATTAGTTAAATATAAAAATACTTAAAGATTTTTTTAAAGTAAGACTAAGAGTTTTTTTAAAAAAAAAGTAAGATATTAAAAAAGTAATAAAAAAAGTAGTAAACTTTTACTAGACCTTAGTAAAGAGGTAATATATAAGTATTAAGAAAGGTTTTTATATTAACTTTTTAAAAGAAGGAAACTTAGTATTAATATATAATATTATTTAATTAAATAATTTATTAAAGACTATAAAAATAAAAATATATTAGTAAAGGCTTTATATAATAGTATTTAAAGTAGAAATAACTAAGACTTATAGGTTAAGAACCTTAGATAGGTTTAGTATTATAAGTATATATATACTTAACTAAATTAAACTTTTTAAGAAAAATAATAAAAGATAGTAATATAATACTAATAATAACTTACTTTTTTTAAAAATTAAAAAAAAAGACCTTAATTAACTAGAAAAAAAGGAAAAAAAAAAAGTACTATAATAACTAATATTTATAACTTTTTCTAATATAAAAAATAGTAATAAAGAATATAACCTAAAACTATAAAAAAAACTATAAAATAATTAAAAACTAGGTTATTTTAAAAGACTAGAGGTTTACTTACTAGCTATATTAAAAGCTAGGAAATCTAAGTATTATATAATATTACTTAAAGTTACTTTTTTATAACTTTCTAGGATTAATATAAGAAAAACTTATATATACTTACCCTTTTCTAAATTTTATATATACTTACCTAATCTAGAACTCTATAATAGGAATACTTTACTTAAATTATAACTATTTTTTTAAGACTTTAATAAGGAAGAAGTATCTTTTATATCTAAACCTCTATTAAAACTATTTAATTAATAGTTTTATAAGCTACTACTATAATTAAGTAGTAGTTATACTAATTAAGTAGTAATTATATTAATTAAGTAGTAGTTATACTAATAAGATAGAGATAATCTTAAAAGTAGAGAAAAGGTATAAGATAAGTAATTTTAAGGAAAAGTATTAACTAGGTCTATATAATTAATTAATTAAAAAAAGATCTTTTTAACTAAGCTACTATATAGTAATCTATTAATAGTGGTCTATTAATAGTAGTCTATCAATAGTAATTTATTAATAGTAGCTAAGCCCTTAGTATAAAGCTTTAGACTTAAGAAATAGATTATAAGTAACTTTAATCTTAAGAAATAGATTATAAGTAATTTTAATTTTAAAAAATAGATTATAAGTAATCTTAACCTTAAGAAATAGATTATAAGTAACCTTAACTTTAAGAAATAGATAATAGCCTTTACTAGGATTATAATATTTTTTTAAGTAAGGACTCCCTCTACTAGTTTAAATAAATAGATAATAGCTTTTACTAGGGCTATAATATCTTTTTAGGTAAGGACTCCCTTTATTAGTTTAAATAAATAGATAATAGCTTTTACTAAGGCTATAATATCCCTTTAAGTAAGGACTCTCTCTATAGGGCTACTTAATACTAGACCTTAAGTAATTTTAATTTTAAGAAATAGACTATAAGTAACTTTAATTTTAAGAAATAGATTATAAGCGACTTTAATTTAAGATAAGTAGTCTAGTAGACCTCTTTAAGGATATAATATAATATTTATATAACTATTAACTAAGAATAATATACTTAGTTAACCTTTTTCTAAAAAAAATAAATACTAGAGATATCTTCTTTTATATAATTAATTAATTAAGAAAGAAAAGCCTTCTTAAATTTTATATAAGAAATAATTTAAGAACTCTATTTACTTATAGTAAAGATAGATATTAATATAATTATAATTCTTAAGATAATAATTACTATCTACTTCTACTATAGCTATAGCTTAAAAAAAGAAAAAGTAAGAATTTAAAAATAATCCTTAAAAATAATATAACTATCTTTAATAAACAATAGATTACTTTTAACCTTTATCTTCCTTATATACTTAAAAAAATCCTCTAATTTATATAAAGCTAAAAAAGCTAAACCCTTATTAACCTCTAGTATATTACTAGTTTTAATAAATACCTAATACTAAGAGATCCTAAGGGTAGTTAAAGGGTAAAATACCTTAGTAGTCTAAGAATTATAATTTATTTTATCTTAGTAGTTTAAGCCTATAAAAGGAAGGTTAAGGTTCCTAATATAACCTTTTACTACTTAATAGGCTTATAAGTAAGTCTAAGAATAGTTACTATAGGTATAATACTTATAATTAGTATAATTACCCTTTTAAAAACTTAGAATTAAAATATACTTAAAAAAAAGAAATATTATATACTTATAATAAATAAAGTAGTTTATTATAAAGTTCTTAATATAATAATTATAATATTAAAGGTTTTACTTACTATAGAAAATAATAAAAAAGGCTTTAATAATATAAAAATAACTAAAAGATAGCTATCTAAAGAACTAGCTTAAGGGATAAGCTAGTTTAGTAGGAATATAGATCTAGTAAAGCTTAATAATAAGATATTTAATAGCGTTATTAAGGACTTTATTATTATTACTTAGAGTATACTAAATAACCCTTTATAAAAATAAAAAATATAATTTAAACTTAAACTTAATATATAAAGGATATCTAAACTAGTTAAGGGTATAATTACTATAAATAATAACTTTAAAGTTAGATATAATCTATAGATTAATTAATTAGTTTTAAGGCTTTAAAGCTAATTTAAAAATATAACTTATAACTTTTAAGATATATTCTTTTAAAGTAGATTTTACTAGAATAATCTCCCCCTTACGCCTATATAATAAGGTAGTCTAAGCTAAAAACTACTATTAATCTAGCTCTTAGGTTATTAAAAAGTAAAAATTAAGTAAACCCTTTTAATAAGATAGAGGAAGCTCTAGTAGATTTAAAAAAGCTATTATAAGGTAAAGTATAATATTAAAGAATATAAATTAAAAAAGAAAGGATAGGAGTAGTAGAAAAAGGTTAACCTTAATTAAAAAGGTATATAAGAAAAAGAAAAAAAAGAGGAAATAAAAAGTAAAAAAAAGAAACCTTATAAAGCTATATAAAGGTTAAATAAATACTAACTAAGCTAACTAAGTAAATTAACTTACTAAATAGTAGGTAACTAATAGAGGTAAATTAATAAGAATAGTTATAGGCTTAAGAAAAAAGTAATAATTAATATAAAGAATAGATAATTAATTAATAGCTAATATATTTATTAATAAAATAGACTAGCTTAATCTATATTACTTTAAACTAACTAAACTAGTAAGTAACTTTACTAGATTATAATATCCCTATACTAAGTTAAAGTATTATATATTTACTTTTAAAAGTAAAAAAAGCTAGGGAAAATAATACTCTTATTAATTAATTAATTAATAAAGATATTATAAACTAATTACTAAAGTTATTAATATTATTCTTAAATATTTTAAAAGCTTTTTTAGCCTTACTAAAATAAATACTTAAGTAAACACTATTATAGTAAATTAAGGAGTAGTTACCTTACTACTAGCTTAGTAAATAAAAAAACTAGATAAAGGAAATATATTTATATTAATTAATTAAGTAAATACTATTATAAATAATTATATAAAAAGGAACCCTTATACTTTTTTTTTCTCTTCTTTTTTTCCCTTTTATATATTATAAAAGCTATAATAACTTAATAAAAACCTTTTAAACCTTTTAAAATAAATCCTTTTTTAATTATAATTAATTAATTAAATAACTTATATTATAAAAAAGTTTATAAAATATATTTAAAGTACTTTTATTAATAAGCTAGATATATATAACCTAGCTTATATAGGATATATACTAGGTATAGTTTATATAAATTTTTTTTATAACCTAGATAATAAGGCTAGCTTACTTTTTTATATAATTTCTAAGGTTTTTAAAAGCCCCTTACTTATCTTTATAGTAAGAAATAAATAGCCTTAGTAGACTACTTATATATTAATAAAGGAAAGTAACTTTATATACTAAAGCTTTAACTAAGTACTAGTACCCCTAGGAAAATATAAAAAGAAAATATTTATATATAAATATAGCTAGGAAAGCTACTTAAAAGATATTAAAGACTTTATATATAATTTAAGTATAAATTACTAAGCTAGTAGTTTTATTTATAATATAATATTTACTATTATAAAAAGGGGCCTTAAAAATCTTTATTATATTTTAAAAGAATTAATCTTAATTATAAAATACTTTTACCTTTACTTTATAAAGAATAACTATATATAAAATATATATATACTAAGGGGAAATACTATATAATATAAAATACTATTTAAGAGAGAATACTTTAAAGTAATTAAATAAGATATTTTTAGTAAGAGGTTTATTACTAGGCTTACTAATTTTAAAAATAGTTATTAAGTATACTATATATTTAATTATAAGAATACCTTTCTCCTTATTTATAATTTTATATTATAAAGGTAAAGGCTTTAAATAAAGTTAATAATACTTATATAGAAGACTTTTTATAATAACCTTAGCTACTATAGAGGCTTTAATATAATCTTACTACTAATTAAACTATAAAAGGAGGTATAAGAGTATAAGTATATTTATATACTTACTTTATTATTTTATATAAAATCCTATATTAAAACTCTTATCTTAAAAATTCTTAAAAATATTTTTATTACTATATTTAATATAAATAATAAAATATAACTATATAAGAATACTAATAAAGGAGATAAAAAATTATTATTAATTCTAAACTAGACTTTTAGGTAATTAATTAATTAAGCTATAGTAATACTTAAGTAACTATTTATAGTAATAGCTTATAATAAATTAAAATTATAATACTCTTAGTATATTAAAAATAAGATACTTATTACTAATATTATAAAAAATATACTAAGACTAAAAAGTATAGCTCTCCTTCTAGCTACTAAGTAATACTAATTTACTAGTTAATTAATAATATATTTAAATATAGAACTTAAAAAAAAGAAAAAAAGTTTATATAATTTAAATATATATAACTTAGGCTTTATTTCTTTTTTTCTTAAAAAAATACTAGTATATAATATAAAAAGACTACTAAATATAAAAATCTTTATAAAACCTTATATAAAAATATATCCTTTAAAACTTACTTACTTAAGTATTTAAACTATTATAGTATTCTTTAGTACTTTTAAGCTTAGTAAGTCTATTAGAGTCTTACCTATTAGTATTTAAAGTTTTTAGTATAAGCTTTAAATTTACTATATTCTTAAACTTAAATAGTATAAATATTTACTAGCTATACCTTTAAACTTATTTAACTAAATAATTCTTTAATAAGAAAAATATATACTTATATTATCCCCTAAGTTAGAACTAATAGACTTAGAAATACTTAAAAAAAAGATTAGCTTTAATATAAATAAAAAGAACTTTTAGCTAGTAAATAAAGTAATAAAGAAAATATAGCTAGTAAATATTAAAAAGTTAACCTTAGAAATTAGGAGTATTTTCTTATAAAACTTTATAGTTTAATAAAAAAAAGCTTTACTAGACTTATTTAAAGTAAGACTTAGCTTATAAAATATACCCTTAAATTAATTAATTAAATATAAAAGTAATAAGAATAATAAAGAAAAAAAAAGACTAACTATATTAAAATAATTTAAAAAACTCTAAAGTAAAATACCTAGTAAAGCTTTATTACTATTAATATTAAAGCTAAATATTTTTAATTTAAAAATTCTAAAAAAAAAAGGTATAAAGCTAAAAACTTTAAAATTATAAACTTTAAAAAAAAAAATACTTAGGAAATTTCTAAAACTTTAAAAAAGTAAAGAATTAGATTTATAGCTAATAAAAAACTAGAAAATAAATACTTTATTAAATTACTACTATTTTATAAAAAAAGCTATAAAATAATTAATAAGTAAAAGATTAGGATCTATTATAGAGATTTAAAATATTCCTTTAAAAAAAAAAAAATAAACTTTAATTCTAAAACTAATAAAGTTATATTTTTTAAAGCTATAAAAAAAATTATAAAATTAAATACTAGAGTTTTTTATATAGTTATAATAGTAGTTTTTAAACTTAACTTAATTAGTAAAATAATAATAATAAAGGTAATTTATATTAAAAAAATAAATATATATATAATTATAACCTTTACTAGTATTATACTTAAAAAGAATTAAAAATTTATCTATAAGCTATTTATAAAAATCCTTAAACTTTTAAATAAGGATAAATTAATATAAGAATAGTAATTAAAAAATTAAGAAAAATATAAGGGTTACTAATACTATTTAATTAATTACTATATAATAGGAATTTTTTATAATAGATATATTTTATTTTACTTTTAAGTTAGTTTTATAGTTATTTTTACTATATTATACTTAAAAGTAAGTAGTATATTAAAAGGAAAATTATAATAGAAAATTAGTACTCCCTTTATATATAGTAAAAAAAAAATATTAAAATAAATATAATTAATTAATTAAATAAGTAATAGTTAATTAAAATAAAGTAAAAAAGTATAAAAAGGCTAAAAGCTATATTACTAGTTATAGATAATAGAAAAAAATATAGTTTAAACTTTTTAATTTATAAGTTTAGCTACTTTACTATTCTAATATAATTATATAATTATAATTACTTAATATTTATTTAATTAATTAATTTGACTTATTAAATAACCTTTAAACCTATAATATCTTGTTATATGGTCTATTGTGGTTGTATTGTGTTGTTATGTTTTCTCCCCTTTCCTGCCACATTACCCCTGGAGGCATTTGGGTGGTTCCGATGCCTCCATCTCAGTATGTACCTAACACTGCTGGCTCTGCAGAAGACCATGCTCCGTTCTGTAGCTTATTTGCACGTTGTAGCCGGGGCGATCGCCATCATGTCGATGGGCGAGTGTCAATCGCTTTCCCCGAGGGGTATGGATAACGGGCAGTAGCAGGTACAAGTAGACCGTTGCCGATGCCAAGGCGACATCTCACACCCGAAGGGTGTCACTTTGACCATCTCAGCAGCCTCGCAGCATTCGGTTATGCACAAGATATACCAGGTCGACTTGTCGATTGCCATGTTGGAAAGCAAACGGACACGCGCGCGAATCAGATTGCTGTGAGAGTTGTAGGTGAATCATTCATCGTCTGATGCACATTAAGTCTTCAAAGGACACCGCAGGGTCCACTCACCGACAGCAATGTCAGCTTTTTGGCCACAGCCCTTGTCAGCTGGAACCGTTTAGGGGGCGTGTCAGCGCACGGCTGTGATGGCGTGCCCGTTCACAGACGCTTGAACGAACCATGACCGCTAGATAGTTCGGTATTTGCCCAAGTGAGCGGTAAATTGAGTCCTGAGCGAGCTCTGAACGAGACGTTTACAGCCTCTTGTGGCTGGCAACCAGGCCAGGCACAGCGGAACAAACATGATCTGTGCTGTGAACGACCGTTGGCATAGACCAGCGTCAAGATCAGCCAGGGCTTCAGAATTCAAGCCCCTGGTTTGGATCGGGCTGTTTTTGCACAAATGTCAATTTGTAGGTTTGGTGAGCCTCTCTGGCGAGGTCATGAAGTGCACCTGTAGCTGTCGAATGCACAGGTGTACAATGATTGTTCTGCCGAAGACGACCCACGGTCCTGTCACCATGTCTTAGCCACTTGGTAGACTGGAGTAACGACGTGTCTAGCTGGACCTTTGTTCTGGGTCGTCGAGCCTGAGCTTGCCGAGGAAAAGAAGCCCAGGAGCGTACGTGGCCGACGGGTCAATCATACAGGTAGCTCAATGGCCCCCAATAAGCACCAAACAGATAGCACTTTCACCATGGCGAGGGGGTTCCGAAGCTGCTGCATTTGCCAGGTGATTTCGAGTCTGAGACATTGATGCAGCTTTGCAGGACGTGCATACAAGTGCACACATGCGGAGTCGTCGGAGGTCCAAGACGAAAGGTGAGATGTGAGTAATACAAATAGCAACACTGGTAATGACCATTACCTGTAGTAGTGCTTGATTACGTAGAGCCAACTCACCAAGGGCTTGCGGAAAGATGCACACATGCAATGCAGCACCCACTACCGTTATTCAGGTAGCAGTGGGTAAGCAAGTGCCCGAGGTGTTGCTGGAGCGTAGCTGCAAGTACAAGCCTGTGATAGAGAGCACTGGCAAAACAAAGCAAGTTACCGTCTGTACATGATCGGATCGCACCTACCTTACTTATAATGTAGCATTAATACTGGTAGGTACCAGCAATATCAGTGCTACGTCGGCCAAGCTATGCATACTTGTATTGCCTTAATTGACGGCGTCGTATCCGGGGAATTCCACGTACATAGCCCACGAGCTGTATTACAAGCACGAACTAGGGCCAGTAATCCCCTGTCCATTGACATTTCTAAGCATCTCTTAGCTGGGCTTGGGGCAGAACTGCCCTGTGACTCCCCAGCGAGCATCTCCGGGGTGGTGACTCGTACCGCGGCATGCGCTTTCCTTGTACGGAGTACTTGGCACCGCCCGTCAAGTTCATGATATCATTGGCACCTCTTCCTCAGACCTCGATCAATGCACCGTCTCTGACCAACAAAATGCGCACCGAGTGGTTACTGGAGGAGGCGGACGATTATTTGCTCATTGAACGATTTCAGAGCCATCATCCGCTCCAAATACTCTCTGGTTTTCCGATCCCGATCTGCTCTTCACTGCACCATCGTCCAGAGATGCTGTAACTGCGTCATGGTTTCTCTATGCACACTTCGGAATGCCGGCATTGGTGCATGCATGCAGACGGGACGTCCTACAAATACAGGTCCAGCTATTACAGATAGACGCAGTCCGCCCTGGAATTCTGACAATCGACCAAGACCGGCCGAACCTTGCCTGGACACCATACTCACGACGTGAGGTCACGTCCCGTTCTTGCATAATGACAAGGATATCGCTCAATACCAAGCGGTTTTCAGGTTCATTGTCAGGACGAATATCCAAGGCCACCCATTGTCATCGCCCTCGGGATTCATTAACATGCAGCCGGTCTTTCGCGGTCGTACCAAACCTTGCTTAATGGTTGCAGGCTGTGACAACCAGAAGCATGCGAGACATTTCAGCCTCGGAAAGAAGTAATTATTCGTCAAAGTCTCGGGGGCGCCTCCAACAAGCGCGATTCGTTCTGTTCTCCAGCCGGCCCAAGGGTTCTCGGATCTGATCCGTTGACAACACCTTGTCGGTGTTTCTTAGCATGCCTATCATTGCCATACAATGGAACTGACTCGGGGCAGATCTTCGGGCTCGTCAATCGATCTGAAAGATATTAAACGCGGCCTTTCCGGGCTGTGTATCCCCGTCAAAGACAGGCCAATGGAAATGTTTCGAATCGTCGACTAATTGCCCGGTTTTCAATGTGCAGCTCGCTCTATGTACATGTATGCAGCATCTTATTTGTAAGATGCTGCTGCTGCACCGCCTCGATACTGCAGCACCATCGTGAGCTGAATCACTGCGAGAACAGGGGCCAGCCAACACTGGTTAAACCGGGCGAGCATCAGCGTATGACCTGGCGCACATGGACGCTTTTGCCGTGGCTCTTAGCCATGAGAGCCACTTCCGGAGCGAAAGGGACAGTCAAATGCCTGACAGCATGTAAAACAGTCGGGACGCAAGGAACCAGCCTTGCAGGCCTTGCCTTGCCCTTGTCAGACAAACTGCCTATTACTAGTTTGACCATTTGGAGGCTATGTCAACCCGACCGGGGGCGACCAGAACGCCATTCTGCTAACGGAAACGCGACCTCGTCGATTCTCAGGCGTATCCAAGGTGAGATCTCTAATGCACTTAGCCCAAGATTGGTCGCCATTGAGTAGCGGGTGATTCTTTTCTTCAACGAGCGGCTACATATCCATTCCGATTCGAATACGCGCTCAAAACCAGCCATGCGGCTGTCGATCTTCGGCCAGAGAGGCCGTAACGTTCTCGGCCGGTCACTGGCTCAGACCCTGTTCGTTGGTGCCTTCCATCTGGATCTTGCTTCTCACAGGAATACACATACCTGGTACAGGTATTGCAAGTAATAAGCCCTTGCGCGGGGTCTCACGCATGGCTCCTTTACAGCAAAAACGCCTTTCCCCATCAGGTCTGTGGACGGGACGATCCCTGGCTTCACATCCATATTAGGAGTGGCATGCAGACTGGCAGAGTAATTAGCCGGGCCCATCAAGCACGGACGGGTCAATATCCCTTGCCCATGAGGGAGCCTTACCAGGCGCGCAAGGCAATACCTGTCCCGGATGTGCCGATCCCTCCCACGAGCCCCAGCAATCCATACAAGCCCAGCGCCGAAGGCCCAAGGCTCGAGCTCTCGTGTGGGCCACCGTTTTTACCACCCTGACTTGAGACAAAAATCGAAGAGTCGGGACTTTTCCTCAATTCCAATGCGTGCGGCAGCGTCTCCCATACATGAGAACAATCCAAGATCACATTCCGCTGCGACGACGGTCGCGGCAAACAGACAATAAGTCTCATGCACCCAGGCGGAGGAGACAACAGGGTTGAGCATAGGTCACAAATCAACTAACGTGGGTTTGATTCACGCTCGCTAGCCTACCAGATTGGGCTCCAATTCGGCCAGAAGATGCAGACTCGCTGGGCTCTGAAGGGAACCCCCTTGCGCGCTACATACTTTGTACATGTCATTGCATGCGCATAAGCTCGCTTGTCGGCATTATTGAGTGATGTGTCTTTGCTGCATCGGTTCGTCTGCAGCTTCCCTGGAGAGGAGGGGGGCTCGTTTGCAGGCGGGCAAGAGATTCCGGGAACAAGACGAAAGCGAGAAAGACCGGGGATGTGGCTGCGGCTCTATGCAAGCAAGGCAAGTAAAGGCATTGTTGCCGCTTGATACAAGTGCTCTGGAGAGCAGACAGAAAGATGAACACGTCGGAGCGAGCCTTTAACGGCTGATTATCCTTCACATACTGTTCACCATTTGTGTCTCCTCACCAGAGATGAGCTAATTGAACAGACTTGCTGATTCCAGCTGTTATACGGAGTAAACATGGGCGCTATGCAGTCCACATCACTTTGACTTCCCATTCCCTTCCGTCAGCAACTTCATCGCTCCTCTTGTCCCACACGTCTGGCGCTCGTTGTGGCATCCTGTCTTAGCTGCAAGGCAGCGTGTTCCTGGAACACGGCAATTCCGAGCCTGACGCGCCCGCGGGACGCACTGTCCAGTAATACAAGCAAGTATGACAAGACGCCCGCTCAGTACTACCCAGCAGGGCAGAGCCATGACAGATCAGAGAAAAGGGGGGGGTTGTCCAGGGGTCGGCCGAATTGGAGTCTCCTCGGTTTTAACCAAGTCCTCCTACATGCACGGACGCACACGTAACGAATATGTCTTGCATTTTGGCAAAATCTGATTGGAAGAAATGCGAAGGTTGATTAGAAAAAAAGGCGTCCCTTCCAAGAGTCATGTACATACAGACATCGCTATCATTTCTCTCATTAAAAACACATGCAATGCAGGCGGACAACGCACCCCCCCGTTTCCTGGCCTAGCTCGTTTCACGTCTTCACCAAAGGTCTAAGACACGCATGTGTCCCGGTAATAATCACTTGCCCTCTGGGTTATTGACACGTTTGACCAATGGAAATGCTCCCCCTTGTCCACCACCATCAGTAATTACTCGTATATCATTTTAGGCAAGGGCCGCGATGCACAGTTTGGGAGGCGAGGCAGACGGATCGACTTCTTTTAGCTCCTCGATGCCTTCGGCATCTTTCACAGACTCGACCATGCAGTCTCTTAGACATCGCATGTGTTGGCATTCGAGGCAGTGTGCCGTTGTCTTCACATTGTAAATCTGGAAGCAATGGCACTATCGGCTCCTTGTCAGAGCTTCCGCGTGGCACCAAAGTTCTCCTTGTCACAACGATGGTTAGAATGACTTACGCATTTCCACATGTATGTTCTCGACTTTGCGTCTTCGTCGTACGGTCTTTGTCTTTGTCGGGACCTTTTCCCCGTCGATGCTTTTGCAAACATCATGTCGCCGTGTCCGCGTTTTCTCGAGGATTGGGCTACACTGTTCCTGTCCGGCTGGGCTTGCCATTCCTTCATGGTCTTTTGCGCTAGTCCCTCCTTGCCGAATAAATGGTTGTCAATGTGGTCGCAGCGCTTCGTCCAGGAATTGCCCGTGCCGTGTTCGGTGTCCACCGTGATCATGTCGAGACAAAACCCGCACCAGAACTCGGGACTGCAGTGCCTTCCTAGGCGGCACGTTTCCAGCTTCTGATCGAGCATGTCACCATCAAGCTTGTGATCCTGATGCAGATGTTCTCTCAACGAGTCTCGTCGAGAGTAAGACTTTGTGCAGTTCTGCTCGAAGCATGCCCAAGTCTCAATCTGGTAGTGTTGCGTGCTCTCGTGCCTCTTCCAATCGTTCTTGCTTCCGAAGGATTTCGGACAGTGCGGATACGTGCATCCATATGGCTTCTCATGCCTCTTCATGTGTTTCCTGCACCACAGTTGAAAATATGAGAGTCAGCCACGCGGCGATGTAGTCCAAACTGAATGTGATGCCTACTTGAGCTCACACGGCCGACTGAATGTCTTTGTGCACTTTTCGCATTGGACTTCCAGCTTCTTGTCAGGGTTCTGTCCCTGTTCGAACGTCTTCAGAAGTTCAGCTCGACACCGAGGAGAGAGGTTCTGAATCCGCTTTATCAGAGCGGCTGTCTCAAGCATGCTTGTCGAGTTCGAGTTACTCTCGCTTCCGAGTGATTCTTCGATGCTCAGCCCTTCACCCTTATTGCCGGCTTGCGATCCTGACGATGGCTCGCCAAGCCCAACACCGATGGACGTACCAGTCGGGAAAGACAGCTGTTGTAAGCTGATATCACACGAACCAGTAGTTGCGTCTTCCTGATTCAGTCCTTCCATGGTCAACAGGCCTTCCATGGGTAATATTGTTGCTTGTTGTTCTACCATGCCAGTGAGAAGGTGTGGTCGAATATGTTGCTCGATCTGCTCTCCTGGGCAATGTAAGTCCTGAATGACTTCCCTGGCTGATAGCTCATTTCCCATAAACAAATCTTGTGGCATGACGCCGAGCGGAGTAGTATCACGATGCTGTTGATCAGAGAAAGCACGTTCGGCCCATTCACGCTCGCACGACGAGGAAATTGTCTCGGCCACAGAGGGCAAGCTTGGTCGAGATGTGATGTGGATTGGGTCTCTAATGTTGTCAATCGCATCTGCGCTGTCAAAGCTCTTTTCACGGCTATATCATGGTCAGCGATGAGCGTGACGGCACAGGCGGATAGGCTCACTTGCGAAGAAACCCCGACAAGTCATCAGCAGCAGCCAGCTTCAGGCCATGTATGCGATCGAGATGGGCACGGAAGTTATCTTTCCTGTACCAATGAGATGACTTTTTCCCCCTCTTGCGAGTTCTCGGATTGGCCTCGCAGTGGGAACATGTGTATTGCGGAATGGAAGGGTCGAGTTCGCATTCCTTGTGCACAGTACGACAATGCCTCTCAAGGTCGTTCTTGGTTCCAAAACCTTTCCTTTCACATGCTGCATAGTTGCACTTGAATGGCTTTCGATGCCTTTGTTCATGCTTCCTTTACAATCACAATTAGATACGGACCGATTCATTGGGTTTGAAAGGATCCCATCATACTGACTTCAAATCAGATTTGTTGTGAAGAACCTGCTTGCAATCAGGACAGCGGATTGAAGGCGTTGGGGTTTTCGCCCCTTCCGAGGACGGATGTACATAAGACACCTGATCAGCATCGACCGGGGACTCAATCTGTAGCTGCTCCTCTGGTTCTGTGATGCACGTTCGATCGTCGTACGCCGGTAGACTTGACACGCTCCATTGGGGTTGGCTGCTGGCATATCCAGAGTCGCCGGCGACGGTGGTGCATTCCGACAGCTGGCCAAAACTTTCGTAACCGGGATAACATCTCTGGATTGGCCACCCCTGAGGACCAGCGACGCTGGCGGCAGCCTGCGAAATACCACTGAAATGACCACCGCAATCCAGCGGGACCCACGGGTCATTCCTCCTGGGCCTCGAGTAGTATTGCTGAAGGGGGTTCTGGTGTGAAGAGGCTGCGAAACTTCGGGAAATATTCCAATGAATAGCATCATAGGAAGAAGTGTCCCGCTCAATAAGGGGCAAAGCACTGGGGTCACCGGGTGAAGCGTGGGTGGGCTGAAGGCGCTGCTGGAGCGGACTCCCTTGATCGGATGACATGGCGGACTCGAGGCAGATCGACGATTTGTCAATGCAGCTCAAATTATTCTGTTAATATGGGGTCTGTGCCCAAGACACCAGGAGCTTATGATGTTGTGAGCCCTTCTCATTCCCAAGGAAAGCGGAGGGTCGGCGACTGGGGAAGATTTGGAGAAGACAAATGATGAGATGAAGTCCTAGTTAAAGACAATAGGGAGTCATCCCGCTTCTTTGATACGGCGTACACCTGTAGGACCTCCTTCGGGCCTCGTAGAAGATGAGACGAAAGGTAGGACAAAATGACGACGGGTGAAAGTTGGTCGTACCAGGGGCCAAATTCGTACTCAGAACAGAGCAGCATAGAGATGTTGTTGAAACGCAACAACAACGGTTCAAACCTCAGACGTGGGAAGACAGCCGTATCAGGCACATAGACAAGTCGTGTACTTCCAGTCGAAGGTCGAAATGTGTCATTGGACTGAGGCGCCGGGGGATCGAGGGCAGAGGCTCTGCTGATGATGGAGTTGGCGGTGAAGATTCAGTATAGAAACAAGCAACGAATGAGGAAGAGCCCAGATTCAGAGGACCGGTCAGGTCTGTGCTGTGCGTACGGCCAACTTGCGCGGGTTGCTCGAGGGCGATCCGACACCGTCGTTTGGGAGTGAGGACAGACTCTGGGAGGTGGTGCAGTGACTCGTCAAGGATAGGCCCGCCACGGCCCGCCTCACTTTCCTCGGGGCCATTGAGGGCGCTGCGTTGTTCAAAAAAGCCTTCGCGGTGCATCTGACCAATCAGTGGCATGGCTGTCACCACCACCGACTGTCCTGCCTCACCAAGAGCCAATAGGCAGGCGTCATACAAAAGGCAACCGCAGACAGCCTGGACGGCGGGCGCCTTCCAAGGCAAGATGCAGCCAGTGACGGCATGGCCTCGCTGGCATTGGGTCGGGTACCGTCCCGTGCGGGGGGGAGGCAGTGTGAGGACAAAGTCATCGATTGGCCGCCATCCAGCTGCGGCAGTACCTTATCGCACAGAGCAGGTTCCTCCCATCAATGAATGAATGCCCTACGATGAGGATGCCCAAAGGCTTCATGTTAGGATGTAGGTGAGGTTCTCGACGCTGACCAGTTATTACTTGCAACGGTCTGGGGTATTGGCCTGGAACCCGCACCGGCTCCTGGCCCACGGATTATGGGCCCCGTCAGGCACTTCTGTCAGCCCGCCACTAACAATTGCCCGTGTCTGGACAGTATTACATCACATTTTGTCTTATCGTGATGGGGTCCTAATGGCTACCTGCCATGCATTGTCGAGCCTCTGAACGTCGCATGGACCAGTCTCCGTCCTGTTTGAGAGGCCCGAGCGTGACTCGGCTTCTAGAAGCCCGTTTGTTGTGCAAACGACATCCGTTGCTCGACCCCATGTGGTGCATGTTTGCATCGATGCTACGGCGTCGTTCAACCAGGAATGTTCCGGGCAAAGCCTCTTGATTACGCTGGTTCCATCCGATGTTCCAGAAGCATCGCACTGTTCCACGTATTACATGACGCACTGGACCTTCTCTTGAGGTTGCTGACATTGAGAGCCGATCCTGCATCCCTTGGCAAACACTGTTCCATGGCGCCCTCGTCAGAAACCTCCCGTCTCTGGTCGACCTGATCAGCCATCGCACAAGATCCAGAATGCTGGCTGATATATCCCAATCGACGCCTCGAAATGTATTATTCTCGGTGTATCCGTCATGCTTTCCATCTCAATCCTCGTTGAACATGAGCGCCGGACCAAAAGATGGCCTGTGGTTTCCAGCCGTACGGGTAGGCCGAGACCCCAAAGAGGCCAATGACCTAGCCTGCGCATTGATAGAGTTACAGAGAACGACCCGGGATAAGATGTGCTCGGACCTACTCCTTTCTCTATCAAGTTACAATGTGCCTCGACCGCCAATTCATGGAACATCGAGAGCTAAAATGTCGCAGTACACTACATGTATTCGACAGTGGCCGGTTAAGCCCTTTGATGGGGAGACGACAAGTGACAAAGAACTCGCAACTCAAGATAGCTGTCTCTCAGGAGGGAGCAAAAGCCGAAGTTTTTCGAGTCGCTTCCCGGCAAATTAACTCTACCCTGGTGCCTTTCACGAGCCGTTACGCACCGCTTGCGGGCAGACAAACGTCGGGAACGTTTGGCGAGACTGGAAGCTGAACCGTGCGCTGTCCTCCCTCGAACCTTGTTCAACAATCTCATAGGCGAGTCCTTCAACGAGTGAGCGTGTGGTATATAAACCAAGAAGAATCTCCCCTTGCCTCCGGTTGCGAACACACCATTCTGCAGACGTTCACTTTCGCAGAAGCTTTTACTTGAAAAAAGACACAGAAAACATCTCAGACTTGTTCCCATCATCCAGGTACACCAACTGTCTGCCTATGAGAAGGTTGATGCTGTATACTGACCTGAAGTAGCGACCATTATATTGATCATACGGCGCCTGTTGAGGCATCGAACAGACAAATCTCCTCAACATGTGTGACTGGGACGAGTTCTTCTTCTCATGCGGCCATTACACCATAAAGAAAAGGAGTCATTGCCACTTGGCTCGAAACACGCCGAAGCACTTGTGTGTCAATGTGCAAGTGTTGAAGGGCTCGTGGGAACAAGGTCACCCATGCCCTGATTGCGCCGGCTCCCAACACCATCTGAACGGCAACGGAAACTCGGATACTTGGGGGCAGCAATGGGTCGGACAGGAGAAAAGGACCCGGTAGATATGACATATATGAACGGAAAGGGGCATCGGGTTACAGCTATGATGCCTTCTTGGCTGTTTTTTGGAAGGGACGGAGGCCGTGAACTATTCGTCGGGATACATACATGTAGCATGGCTCTAACATCGTATCATCAAGGATTTTCTATTTCTACTTAAATCCAAATTCAAGCATTTACCATTTACCGTCCTTTCGTATCGGAATTGTAACGCGTTCCAACCCATTCTTTTCAGTTACGTTGAACCACCGAAGAACCTCCTTTTCCTTCCGTAGCACAATGGAAGCGATAGAAGCTTCCATGCCATTGCCGCTCTCGGACGCTGCAGCAAACCGACCGAAGAGACCACGGGAACTTGCGACGGATGTGCAAGCCGCCAACATCGGTGTCACACGGGTGCAAATTGGTCCGGATACCCGTTAATTAAGGGTGACACTATCCATAGCAGAAACAGGAAAGAATCTGGAAGCATCTGGATAGGTTTCGTGGCAGGCTTATGATACTCCCCGTACAACGACACTGCTTGCGCTACAGGCCACGTGAACGAAGAGCAAAAGAAGAGGCTTCTGTTGCACAGAAGGTGGCAAGTCATTTCAGCCGTTCGGGAGTCCCAGGGGAAGTTTGCTCCGCCGTTTGTTCAATGCCAGACGGTGTGACGCGATCGAAGTCTTGATAGTGGCTATGCATCGTGCATACATATCGTTGTGATCACACGATGAGTCCTCCGCCACCGCGTTCTTGGCAGCGACCTCTCAAGGTGAAGCGGCGATACGAGTCAACGGGTGTTGCTTCCGAACATCCGGGACCATGCTTCCCTTGGGAATAGGACATGTGCTCAGCCAATGCACACGCGTCTCGCAATCGCACAAAGAACAAACGGCCGGGTCTTGTGCCCATGTATGGGTCAAACGACCGATCGCCGCATCATGCAGCTAGCGGTTATCGCTGGCCGAGATCAAGCATCAGTGGAGTTGCAAACGCTCGTGCCTGGGTCAGCATATCGTTTTGGACAAACAACAAATAGCAAAGTTACACGTTTCCAGGAGAAGATGAGCATCAAGAGGTCGGTAGTTGATGGACCCATCCTGTAGGATTTGAGGTGAAGCAATCGGGGCTCAATGACGGGCATCGCCCCCGTCCCAGGGCAAAGAACTTCTGTGCTTGTCTGCTCGAAATCATAGTGCGTCACAGCGAAAAGGGGGGGATGAGGCTGTACGCTCCTCTCAACGAAACTGTTGCGCTACAATGGCCGGATGAGTGCCATCGTTTCCATCATGCGTGCAATCTTTGTCGTGGTGTCTTTTTGACACGATACTTTTCTGTTGGAAATTGCCTGTTGGAAATTGCCTGTTGGAAATTGCCTGTTTGGAGAGCTGGTCACAACAGTCCATTGAATCCCAAAGTCTCGCCACCCGTGCCGATCGTCAGTCCATGTTTGTTGCCCCTTCCACCACGCCAACGATGTTGTACCGTTTTGAGAAAAACGTCACCCAATCGTTGAGCACCTCCTTTTCCTTTGCGTCCAAATCCTGCCAGTCAGACAGAACGTCTTCCGCCTTCGTCGACGTTTTTCCCAACGCCCTGGAAGCGTCCTTCCCAGCGAACACTGTGAGTGAATGTGAGTTTGTCGTTACGCCTTCACAGCTATTGCATTGATCTGGAGGGTAGCAGTCCTGTCAGACCAGCTGAGAACGTAATTACCGTGATAAGAACCTCCTGGTTGGTATGCCTTGTTGCCTGTAACATCATATACTTTGCCCTGAATGGTTGACAAGAATTTCTCATGTCAGTTCGGCGTGCCTTCTTATCTGCAAGGGGCCGGCAGTCATTGGATGCGCACCTTGATTGCTACGTAGCATTTCTGGCCATCGGTACCTGCGAAGAAGTCAGTTCATTTTGCTCATCGCTCCGCATCGGGCTCCCAAGAGGAATATTCGAGGACCAAATCGATAGCAGTCGTAGCATCGTCTCCGGCGGTGAATCCTGGAGAGCCGAAGCATCACTCTCACATGAAAGTCTGGATACCTCGCGGTGTGGAGACGACGAGCGTGCTAGACGAGATGAAACGTACCGTCGGCACTTGCGAGCTGTTCTTTTGAGATGATATCATCTTTCGGAGAGTCCAGGTTCACTGGAGTCTTGGGCTCAAACTTTCCAGCCATGATTGTGACTATCTTGCACGGCCTCGAGGTACCTGCGTGATGGTGATGGTGGGCTGTTCAGTGAAGTCATAATAATGCAGTCCCAAAAGAGGGGACCTAAATTATACCGCGCTGCTGTCGCTGGCTTACCTTAGTCATGCGCCGACAGCTACTGTACTCGTATTCTAAAAAAAAAGTTGAATCCCTCACGTATATTACATTGCAACCTGGACATGAATTAGGAACGGGGTGTCGTCAAGGAGGCAACTCTTCTCCAGAAGCTCCAATCACCTTTTCCCCAAGCTTTTCAACTTGACATATCATGTCCGTGACTGCCGTCGCCTCTCTACGGTCACTGCATGGTCGTTGTCTACGTCATGCTACCGCAGGTTTCCTATCCGTTCGCGTCACATCACCATCTACAAGTGTCACTCTTCGAGCTGTCGTATCCCTACAACGACGCCGACAATCGAACCTGACTAGCGGAGGAGCCGACAAGGACGGTCACAAGAGGTCCACCAATGGCGAGGCGGCGACGAAGGAACCGCAAATGACGTTCCGGCGATTCGTAGGGCGAGCGCTCGGTGCCAGTCTGAGAAACCTGGTGGTAGCCCTCAGTCCGCGCGGCATCCGTTCTGCATATCGAGACTCACCAGCTGTGACGAGCATGAACATTGCGCTGTATGTCTTTGCGAAAATGGATCTTCGCACACTATATCATCCATCAACTCCATACTAACATTGTCCTCCAAGCCTTGTCCTGCTCGTCGCCCTTTCCGCCGTTGCCATTCGATCCTACGTCCTCACCTTCTACAACTCCGAATTCAGCCGCTATCCCGACCCCATCGCCAACACGCTGCGGCGCGCCATTTACTACACGAATTACAAGCCAGACCCGGACCTTGCGCTCAAATACTACAAACGCGCCATAGAACAGTGTACCGAGTTGGGACTGGACCCATTCTCCGACGAGGTGTTGGGCATTCGCATTCAGGTCTCGTTTTGGCTGCAGAAAATTGGTAGCTACAGAGCTTCAATTGATGTTCTCGAATCCATTTTGAAGGATTGCAAGAAATGGATCGAGGTCATGGAGCAGGCAAGTCGGGATGGCAAGATCGACAGGGACGGCAAATACATAACTGAGTTACCGTCTTCTTCTCCTTCGAATCAACCTTTGGACAAAGAACAGACAGAAGTTCCTACAGAACAAGAAACAATGTGGCGCAAGCGTCAACGTCTTCTTGCCAAGGCAGTTGGTACTAGCGTTAAGCTGGGCGAGCTTTACGCCGATCAACACGTCCTCAAGCCGGACCGATCTCACGCTCACCTGACCTGGGCCACGGAGACGGCCCTTGGCGAATTCAAACGTCGCAACGACAAAGGCGCCAAGCCTGGCGAGCAAGCCTGGCTGTCAGCCCAAGAACTAGGTGGCATTTTGGAATCGCTTGGAAGGGACTACGAGCGTCGCTCAGAGTTTCACCTCGCGGTCCCGCTCTTCTTTGAAGCCCTCAAAGCATGCGAGTCGCCGTGCCACCGAGCCGTTATCATGAACAACCTTGCCGCCTCGTTCGCTCAGATGCTCCCTCTCAAACCAGCATCCACATCAGCTCCCGCGCAAAATCTATTGCCTTCTCCACCATCGCTTCCGTCTACGCGAAAGGATTGCCTAGAGGCAGCAGAGAACTGGGCACGTAACGCGCTTGATCACGCGAAAGATGTGAAGGGTGACGAGCGCACGATCGAGTGTGATGAGGCATATGCAGTGGCCCTCTGTAACTGGGGGGATGTGGCTGCATTGATGGGCAAACTGGACTTGGCGAGGAGCAAATACTCGGAATGTGCGGACAGAAGTAGACGCCTGGGCTTTGCAGACGGCGTAAAGCAGGCAGAGGAGGGAATCGCGAGGCTAGCATCCGCCTCGTGAGAATAGACGAGCAAGAACTACGGAGTTGAGCAGAAGCCCCTCATCATAAGCACTTGGATGCACAATGTGATTAGGAAGTATCTATGTGACTTGGTTATGGCAAGCAAAGATACGCCTCGCTGATGTACAACGAGTCGTGTCGTTGGGCTCATTCTGTTATCAGAGCAATACCTTCATCAACATGCACTTTGCTCCCGGATATGATTCGTCTCGCCTGGGGCTACCATCTCGGTCTCATCTCCATCCTGAATGCCCTCGCGTAGAATGGTGATCTGCCTTTTGATCTCTCTCCACAG
This sequence comes from Torrubiellomyces zombiae, assembly GCA_018831705.1. Taxonomy (NCBI): domain Eukaryota; kingdom Fungi; phylum Ascomycota; class Sordariomycetes; order Hypocreales; family Ophiocordycipitaceae; genus Torrubiellomyces; species Torrubiellomyces zombiae. Next base: position 23,325 of record JADHZA010000042.1, on the reverse strand, counting down.
CACTAAGCGTTCCAAATCCGAATCATCGTCTTCGCGGTCCACCTCGATCCATCCGTCTCCCAAAGCCTCGGGCGTCAGCACCGGTCGCCCATCTCGAGCAATAGCCAATAGAGCGGCTACGAAGGCTTCTTGCATGTACGCGAAGCTGAATTTATCCGTAATACCAGCAATAGCTTCACATAGATGGTCTGGAAACTCGATCTCGCTGTTGGACTTCAGCTTGGACTGCCAGAAGCGGCAGTAGGCAACGCGCTCCTCGAAGTTGGGATTAGGAAACAGGTACTTGCGGTCGAAGCGGGAAGGACGTTTCTGGTCATAGAAGAACAAGCTGTCAGTCAAGGCATCACTTCGTTGGGATGGGGCAAGTAAAGAGCGAGGGAGCCAAACGTACAGAAATGCCGGGGTCAAGGCGCTCGAGGTGGTTTGTGCTGCCGATCATGAAAATGCCGTCATTGCTCTTGAGGCCATCAACTTCGTTCAGAAAATAGCTCCTGACGCTGTCTGATACGATGGAGTCAAGATCCTCAAAGACCAGATAGCAAGGGGCGTTTTGTCTAGCTTTGGCAAATATTTGCTGAATAGAATACTCGGGTCCACCGTACTAGGAGTCAGGTTCAGCGCGTGTTCAAGGTCAAGAGTTTAATTCCATTGTTATTCTTAATAAGACTCACCGAGCTCAACGACCGTACATACAAGGTCGGCACAACGGGATCCTGTGTGTACAGGGTGTGCATCATGGCTTTGATGGAGATGGTCTTGCCATTTCCAGGAGGACCATAGTAGATGATGCCTCTCTTCCAAGGGACTTTGAGTCGTTTATACGTATCCCTTGACTGGAAGAAAGAGAGGTGATCGTCTATTATCGCCTTCTTCATGGCCGGGTCCAAGATGACGGCATCCCACGAGGCTTTGATCACGCTGGCATAGAGCTCGGCATTCTTGGACCACCTTCCGCCGTCAAAGACCCATATCTGTCGGTGCAACTCATTGCCCCAAGAACCAGCAGCGAGTATGAGGGCCTTGGTCTTGGCCAAATCTTGCGAGAGGATGTAGTAATTGACGACATCAGGGTAGGCAGAACCGCCGTCCCGGCCACTGATCCTGTAGACGATAAACTGAGCCCCTTTCCACTCGTATTCGTACTTGGCAAAGAGCACTTTATGAGCCACTACACCGGCATCACCATCTCCATCACCAGGGCGCGTACGACGAGAAGGCGGAACGTAGACGCTCCAGGCCAGTGAAGGGGGAAGCAATTCCGCCTCCGCCTCGGCAGCATCTTTCACCAGAGTGACGCGAGCATATCCGGCCTCCGCAAACGCAAGCAAGTCCGACGACAGAGCAGGGGTTATGGCCAGGTCGAGACGCGGGTACTGGCGTCTCAGGGCGACAGCGATAACGGCATCTGTATTGACGCGCGGCGCCGCCGAATGAGCGAAGTAGGCATCGGTGGCGGATGACGTTCCCGCGTCTGATGCCGAAACAGGGGCAGCACCATCAAACGCTTGCCGCCCTGCACGTGAGGCATCCTGCTGCCTTATCTTGGGTTGAGCATGGCCGGTGTCACGGTAATGTCGTGAAGACAAGTAGCGATCTTCAGGAGGATCCATGGGTCGGACAAACTGGCGGAGATTGGTCAAGTGAGCTGCTCCAATCCGCCGTTTTAGGAATCTGCTCGTTATGAGGCGGCTAAACGTGCGCAGAGGTGGTCAATCAAGCCTTTGAAATGAGCATGGCCAACACGGTTGTATTGTGTTGGTGGAGGAGACGACTGCTACCCAGGACATAACAGCTGGTCCAGGTACGGATGGTAACGCGAAGGGTGCCCTTTTGCTAGCGGACCACCGACAAACATCCGTAGCTGCCGGGGTGCCCGGGTCGAAGCAGGGTAGGCATATGCGTCAGCTCATCTGTTTGTTGTTGCTCCGTCCTTGTACATACAACAATGATTAATTCAAGAATAACTTTAAATAATTTGTATTGGCGGTCTGGATGCTGGGGGCTGTTGCGCACTCTCTCGCCATGTAGTTACATAGATGAAGGAATTCATCTCGGCGACAAATCTGGGGCAAATACCCACCGTACCCGTCGGTGAGTTCACCGGTGATTAATCCGTGCCGAGCATCAAGAAGCAGCAGTGCAAGTCCTTCATCCAGTGTGCCAGTTTACGTTTGGCAGTGAAACTACTTTGGCCAACATAACAAGTCCTAAATGCATGGGCGTATGATGTTTTGTTCCCCCGGACAAGGCGCCACATGTTGCTTACCGCAGCAGAGTAGCAGTACTTGTACATGTTTGTATAACAAGAGAGCTGGTGCCAACAGAATGTTGCACTGGATCCTTCTTGCGTCAGACGAGGGCGGGCTTCTCGAACCTGTCGGTGGAAGCTAACCCCAGACCTTGGCAACTCGCCAAAAGGAGAGTCCAATCAACGACCGGTTGATGCGATGCAACTACATATTACTACGAATAATACATTCTCGGTACTGTACGAAGTACACCGCACCCTTTTTCTTTTTGCTGAGACCACTGCGCGTGCTATAAATATCACCAGCCACTGTGCGCAGGATAATAGGCTGAACGGGAAAGGCGTGAAACCGTCAGTCCCTCGACTTGGCGTCCCAGCCAAAGAGTCAAATCTCACATCAAACTCTTGACGCCAGAGTAAATGACGTTCCTCTGCGTTTCTTTCCCCACGATGAGCCACCAACATGTTTCGTCACTCTACAGCTGTGCTTGAATGTGTGTGCTCGGGTACTCGGAGCCAGAGCACGGACCGGGTCTCTTCATTAGGCCGCAACATATCGACATGCAAATAGGGCCAATGCGGCGACCGTGTCTCCACTCCTGGTATTAACTTGTCGAGCTAATACATTGAAGCATGTAATTACTCCGCAGACACAGTAGAATTGCGGATTTTCAGGGCTTAGTTGAGATGAGCCGCAGACCCCCGACAAACCACAGCAGCCTCTTCCCCCCTATTGGTAGCCGAGGCTTAAGCTTCAATACTAGAAAATGCGCTGCACATAATAATACAGCCTGATATATTAGCCTCGCGCTGCTGTTGACGCCACCCGTATCAATACGAGGACTTTGATATCGTTGGCGGACATGAGGCTTTTGGGTAGTCCCTACATCAATGGTGACTAGCCGATTGATCGACACCTCTTCCGATATACGCCCCCCCCGAGAGCTGTACTACATAGTATGATGCAGAATAATACGTAGGAAAATGTGATGAATAAATCTTTTTGAGCTTTGTCAATTGTTACATAAGTAGGCCAACTGTACTCCAAGAGCATGCGTAAGTCTAGGCGACTTCAGTCGGCCAGATGCTGGCAGACAGGGTCTGCAGGGGTCACCACGCATTCAACGGTTAATTCCGCTCAGGAACCTGCCGTTTTGCAGCGTGGCGCGCCTGTCCGGCTGTTGCCACTACAATAGTACCTACGTAATTACTCGAGGGGATATCCGTAGGGCAACCAAGTCTCGACGAATATCGATCCTTGCCGCCAAATGCTATTTGTAGAAACGGAACTGGGACGCATCATGAAGCCGAATTGATCCATCTCCTGCGTCTGACGTGCCCCAGCCGGCGGGGATGGATGCACAGGTTTAGCACCTAGTTAACGCCATGGCGATGAAACATTAGTTGACTAGCGGTGGAAGTCTACCTGTGCCGGGAACTGCCAGCAATAGGTACTTGCAGCTGCGTGAAGGGGAATGGGCAAAGCGAAGGGAGACCCGCCACGCCCGCCTGCGGATCTCGTCTGCTGCTCTGCAGCCCTACAATCCCTTGCATCCAACCCACCAGCCGTTCCCATGGCCCCCCTGTCGGTTCCCGCTTGGGTTTGGCACACGCTCCCAGACCGCAATCGACACCTGACGGGCGGCGGGTGGCTTTTCAATTCATAATAGGTGAACGCCGCACACTCACACGCACACCTTTGTCCGCACAGCCGCCGCCTTTCCCACATGTCGGCGTTTGTGTCGGCCGCCGCGAGCCTCTGGTGAGCCGGCAGCGACGTGACACGTACATACTTACTCGGGAGAGCGTGATCATCTTCTCGACTTATTCCTGCTGCAACAATTACTCGTACGCATGCTAGCAGCCCTACCGTCGATCCATTGATTGATTCAATATTGTGGACGTTCTCAATGAGGAAGCGATCCGTTGGGTAATTAGAGGAGGCCGATCTTGTGTGTCAGCGAATCCCGCCATGTGGACGGCGCGGTGGGCATTGGCATTCGGGGGTTTTTCAAGCCTCGCCGTCGCCCTGTTGCGCAAGGCGGAGATAACATGAGGGTGAAAGGGCCCGTCTATAGCCCTACGTATGGATATTCGTGACCCCTGATTGCCCGTCCAGATCGGTCGGTCAGTGAGTCATCCCGCTGCTCTTTTTTTGGGCAATCAGGGTATTCACATCATCCAGAGAGATCGTGGGGCCCCTGTGCGGGCGAGAGCTCACGACGATGCTAAATGGGGGTCCGTTTCACAGTCGGCCGACTTGTCACCGCTGTCGACGATATGCGTTGAAACAAACGAGCAAGCTCCCAATATAGAGAGAGACGATGCTACGTCAAAGCACAAATACAGCTGGCCGCGGGCCCCCAACCCGGCTCGTCATGCCCCCTTCGACTGGTTTCAGCGCTTGCAGTCGCCAAAGCCTTTGATGGCCTTTTCCGAACAGGGGGTTACATTGGGGCCAAGTAGCTCCACGATATCGGGGATTCGAGGCCACAGGATGCCACGGATGCCTAAGCACAGATTGCCGCTCCCTGATGTACATGCGTACACACACCAGAGGCAAGTCATTCAATCAGACCAAAACAAGTCGATCTTCACACCGTCATCGTTTCAGATTGATAATCGTCCGATGGCGTCAGCAAGGAATCACCTTTTCACCCTGTCATTTCGAGGCGCGCACGGCCTCTTTTCGCTCTTACCATTCCGACGCCTGTTGTTCGGCTCCCGGTTGACAGCTCGGCAGGCTTCGGGGGGGTTGGACCGTTGGATAGTCCGGCCATCGCGATACATTTTAAAATAGCCTCACCGTGATACACTTCCCCCGTCAACGCAAACTTGTGCAGATCGGATTACATGCATAATTTTACCACGTTACGTTTCATGATTCCAGTACAATGCGAGCGTGCAATAGGTCCAGAAATGCTCATGGACATGTCTGTAAGTTCAACGCTCTTGTGGCTCTGGGACTGGGAGCGACATCCGAGCTCACGGTCCGGTGGCTTGTGGCGTGTAGGAAGAACAGCCACTCGCAAAGTTGAATCCATCGCTTACTGAGGCGGCTGTCAAAGATCACTTTGCTCGAGGAGGCGATCATTCGCTAGCGGACAAAATGTGCCGCGCATTTGGGACGGCGTGCTATTATAGTATCGTACATTGTCATACAATTATTACCCGCTTAGCCTTCCATTGGATGTTCGCATTCCGCTAAGACCTCAAGCCCTACCTACGAGGAGTGTATGTGCATGTACGGAGTATAGCTGGTGCATATATGCCAGTATGTGGTACTCTGCAGTACTGATTAGCAGGTAGGTAAGTAGGTTCCTGCCTTAAGGCATTGTGTGGATAAGTGCACCTACCATAGTATTCGTTGATGGACGGTGTTTGCACGAGTGCTATTACTACTGGTAGCAGGTGGTATCTAAATGTGCTCTAGTTGGTCGCTCCTGCTCGCTTTTGGCTGCCCTCGGACGACAAGAGTGATGACGGCAGCACGGGGCACGGCTGGCAACCGATGCCAGCACTCATCCATCTAGCATCGGAACACTGAAACAACACCGATGAATTCAGCTGATTTCCAATCTTGATCGTCTCGTGGCTTCATCATCGTCCGCAGGCACTCCGCCACAACCAGGGTCGGACCCCTACTCGGTCGGTGATGCGGAAGTCCGACGCCTTGCTTGGGATCCTCCGGCAGCCGCGTCGCCACGTCAAGCTCTCCCTGGCAAAGCACCTTCGGACCTGGTGGGGTCGCCTTGGTTTCGCTCACTTGGCTAACGTGTTGGGTGGCGTGCCTGGGAAGCTTTTCGGGAACGTGGCCAAACATGCTACCGAAGCGGGCGAACAAGGGTCTGTCCGTGCTGGGGGGCAGTCGATGGGCGCAGAATGCGGTCCACTGACGCAGATGGGCGACGCCTCTGCAGGGCTGGCTGCTTGTACGACCGATCAAAGGGACCATATTACCAGTTAGTGCTCTCAGATTCGTTTCCTCGCTGGGAAGCGCCGTCTACTTGGACGAGTTTTGGCTGAACCATTTGCGCAAAGGCCCTTCCGCCTAGGGCTTTTTGTCCTCTTCTTCGGCCCCTCTCCCCCCTTTCCCGCGCGATAGAGGACGAAAGAAGCACGCCGATAAGGCAATAGGCGCACGTTTTCAATGCTACAGAGTATCATTTGCAAATACCCTTGCGACCAAGTGCCGGGTCGAGCCAGGTCAAGACTGCCTCGGATGTAGAATTAGACGCGCGACGTCGGCAGCCACGACTCCCGAGCTCCGCCGGTAAACCCCAAAAAAGACGACGTTTCACAGCCGACATGCATGATTGCATCTTGCAGGGCTAGTGTCGTCAGGCGCGCTGCGAAGACCCAAGGACTCTCGGCTCTCTCCGCCCTACGCGTCGTCTCGGAACCCATCGTGGTTGATGCGGACATCGTTGACGGGAAACCAAGACGGCCAAAGTCGAAGGCGTTCTTGAAGGCGTTAACCTCTCGGAAGCGCCCCAGCGATGTGCTCGGGTTCGTGTCAGTTCGCCCAGAGAAGCGCACGATCTTTCCTATAACAGCTAATAGTATGACCTGGGGGCCGCGAGATGGCACTCGGCGGTGGGCACGGGATGTCAATTCTTTTCCGTTGTCCGGCATCGTCCATGGAGCACGGCTTGTACCTTTGGCAACCACCGTCGGCGAGCCTGTACATGAAGCAGTGTGGCGCCGCCTGCAGCTAGGAGCACGTGGAAAGGGACACACAACAGCAAGGTAGGTGGTGCTACAAGCACCATGTGCATAAGCTAATAGACTTGAAGGGCTGTCAGGAGGCAAAGGATCTTGCCTCCCAACAAGACCCTACAACATACTAGCAGCAGTCCCCTCCCACCACGAAACGCTAACTGCGGGCTGCACTACACCGACATAGGCCAGGGCTTTTTGTCCCATACTCCGAACGCAAAAGAGGAAAAGAATCATGTGAAAGCCAACCGACAGGGCTTGCATGGACAGTAATTTGTTTACCCACTCCATTCCGAAAACAATTTGCAGACGCCGTCACCCATGGAAAACCCGAACGGGCTTGACACGCTGGCGGCACGCTTTCCCGTCAATGGACAGGACCAGCACGTCTTGCTATTCTCCTCCAAGAAAGAAGATGATAAGGCAACAGCTCGGAGAATGCCTCACGGTCAACGCGCTTTTCGCCGTGGCCGTGGCAGAAACACTCTTCTTGTGAGCGCCCATGCATCGGTCCGTCAGTGAACACCAAGTTCCACGGCTTGCCATGTGCCAAAGGAGATGGCGACAGGGGTGGCGACAGGGATGACAGGTACGTCAGGGGGTTGCATGACCGCACAAGCACACAAGGCCCTGGGGCCTGCGTCCTAGCGCTCCCAGTGCCATTGTTGGGCCCTTCTGGCGTGGGGAGGACGCACGGAGAAGGCCCGCAGACGTGATGCTTGACGGTATTATCCTTGGTACTGACCTCGACCGAGTATCCCCAGGCGGAAACCTAGGTTACCAGCACCAAGCTAGTACCTGTCTTGCGAACGCAAGTCCACGGGCATGTGCGTTGCGTCACGCCTTATGGATGCCCACGGACCCCCGGGGGGGCCACCAAGCACCCCTGACTCGTCCTTTCGGGCTCTCGCTCTCGCCTGGGGCTTCGACATTCGCCTTTTCGCTCGACACCGTTTCCAGGCCTAGTCTGCGGTGTACGCCTTTCCCGCAACGCCGTGAATCTTCACAATCCCGCGAAAGAACTCCACTTTGGTCCCTTGCCTGCTGTAAACACAGTCTCGACGTTGACCCAGTTCCACAGTCCCGAACACCGTAGGGTGTTCCTCCGTAGGATTCCCCGGCAGAAGACTCAAAACCAGACAGACACACCACACACCCCGTCCCCGAATTGATGCACAATGAGGCTTGTTTGTTGGTCCTTACCTTTTCGACCAGCCCTGCCAAGGCTTGCTCCAGTTGTCCCATCGAGCGCTCGACCCTCCTATATATGACAAGCTGTGATCCTCTTTCCCGGATCCCCCAGACTGTGACTTCATTTTGAATTGCACTATACACATCCACCTTCTTACATCTTCGTCTCTATCACTTTCTCTCTCTGACTCACCATCTGAATCTGGAATACGATATCACTTCATCCTGACCAAGTTTCTCAACCTACCACTGTACAACATCCAGGTGTTTATCTCGTTTTACTTGTCCAACCCGTGTTCTCTTCATAGATTACGTCTTGAAAGCGACGACAGTATTGGGAAACCAGACATTCTTCTCGGGACCGGAGCTATAGAGCATCATGATTGTTGCCGCAAGAAACCCTCTCGGTCATTGGGCCGGACTTCACAATCCCACAAGCAGCAGCCCAGCCATGAACCATCACAGTCCTATCCATTATTCCGGCCCTACAGGTCGCGTCTCGGCATCGGCCACGACGACGAGGAGCGGCTTATCTGCTGGAGACGCCGCCGGCAGATCAGATCGCGAGGGCGAAGGACGATTCGAGTCACCCTATCACTACTTTGACGTCAACGGCGTTGCGTACATGAACGCGGCCGCTTCATCAGCTACCTCGACAGGAACGTCACAGCAGCAACAACAACAGAATTCGGCACCGCCTCATTCGCAACCACAATACGGCCTGGATCCCTACTACGCCTCTGTAAGTTTCTTTGGAACTCATACAACATGAGGATTGCCGAATGGGGAGGGCTTGACAACTGACTTTTTATATCACTTGCAGAACCAGGAATCAACATCAGATCCCGCTGTTTCCTCCAACTACCCATTCACATACACCAGCCCTACCAGCACCGCCAGCGATCCTACAGTCCCTTCACAGTCGTTGCAGGACGAGCGGCCCGAGGATCCAGCCGATCAGCAACCAAAGCGAAAGCGAGAGAACCGGTATCGCAATGCGCCTCCAGGAGTTCTGTCGGTACGTACAGTCGTGTGTCTCGAGCATTTGTTCGCCTTGTTTGTCCCAGATGTCAGGGATCCGGGCGTTGCCTCCGTATCCAGTGAAACACAAAGAGTGTTAGGCTTCATGGACACTCGCGCCCCTTGAGCATAACGCAAGAGTTAGAAACATCGACTGACATGTTTTCCAGCGCCGTCGAGCCCAAAACAGAGCTTCCCAACGAGCCTATCGTGAGCGTAAGGAGCAGCGGATCCGCGATCTCGAACAGCTCCTACAAGAAGCTACACAGAGGGAAGAGACGCTCTCGCAAGCATACCGCACCCTCCACAACGAGTACCAGAGAATGCGATCGGAGCGGCAAATGAGCGTAGGAAACTTCGTTCCTCCACCGCATTTGTCGTCCACCTCTGCTGGGCCGAACTCCGCACCGGGCCACCCCTACTCTGTGTCGACGTCTTCTCCATCACCTGAGTTGACGGGGACATATGCTCCCTCAGCTATGGGCTTCCCCTCGCTATCATAGCAGATGTGTTGAGCGTGTTGACGGATTCGTGCAAGATTTCTTGTTTATTCTATTTGATTTCGAGTACTGCATGGGAAAGCCTTGATACTGAAGCGTGGCCTGTTACAACTTGGTTTTTTTCTTACTCTTTGTGTCCCTTGACAGGTGGGAATCCGAGAGATACGGCGACAGTTCCCGGATGTGTTTTATGTTTGGAGCGTCTTGATTGCTGCGTTGTATAGACATTGGTAATGTCTTGGGTCTCGGGGATTCTTGTCTTTCTATTACTCTAGCTCCACTACGACTCGAGAGTCCGTCGTGCAGCCGGAGCATGACACGGTCTGGGACATCTCAAAATCGAAAAGGAAGGGCTTGCATGGATTGGAAAGGAGCTGAGAATCGTCACGGGATGGTGCGTGCATTGGGTCGGATGAAATATCAATGGGGCGGTATGCTGCAAAACGTGCTCCGAAGGAAAGGCTTCTTCTTCTCTTTGATTCTCTGTACTTAGATCTCATCAACGATATGATTGCGCTGTGAACTTTTCGAGAGACAGGAACATGAACGCCCCCTGCTTCTGATGTGGTGGAATGTCGCATTGATGGCATTTGCCCCTTGTTCCTGTCCTGTCGACATGCGGTCAGAAACAGACGCCCGGACCCCGCCGTTGGAACGAGCAAGTCTGGGCCCCACACGGTGATAAACGATGACGAAGCCGAGTCGGAACTCGTTTATCTCCGTGCCGGTCGGTAATTACTGTCGTACTCGCGTCAAGATAATGTAGCGGGATACGCGAATGGTAATACCGCACGACGGGGCCGCTGGCAGCCAGAGATTCCTTGTTCATAGTATATCACTTTCTCCGGTCTGCAAATTAAGCTGCTTTGCTGTACTGTATGCTCCCCGTTGGTTCTCCCCTTGCACACGCGCGCACCCCTCTCTTTCTTTGCTTTGCGTCAAACAAATGGATAACCCAGCGCTCTCATTTCCATCTCACGTTACCTTCTGCCGCTTCGTGTCCATTGTTTCTGGAGGCGCCGCGGCGCCAGCATTGTTGGCCGGCAGATCGGCCAGCGGGGCACGCGAGGTATCAGTAGCCAACGGCCGCTTCATGGTAGGCGGCTTGTACGAGCCTCGATTCGCTAGCGGGCTGGGCGGACCGCCTGGTGCGCCGATGCGGCGGGTTTGATCGAGAGAAGGGTTTGTAGCTCGTGTGGTGGTGGTGGTGCTGCTGCGTGTTTGGCTGGAGGGAACGTGTTGACCGTTTCGGCCGACGGGACGTGACGACGAGTGGTCTATGCCGGGGGTCTTGCGTATCGATGGGCTTTCGGCCTTGGGATCGAAGACGTGCGAGTTGGAGGCGTTGGGGTCGACGACGGATCGGGCGGAGAAGAATGTGGTGGTGGGTTGTGGTTGTTCGGAGGGTGGGTTGTTGTTCTGTTGCGGACGTGCGGCGGCGGCGGCTGCTGCTGGGCCGCGGATGTCTGCTTGTTGTTGCGGTTGAGGGGGGCGGATAGAGGGAGCGCTGGGCGTCTGTGGTGGTCGTGTTGAGCTGGTGGCTTTGCTTGGCCCTTGTGCTGAGATCGCAAGGGCGTTCGTAGGCGGCTGTATTGAGGCGTTGGTGTTGTGGCCTTGGGGTTGGGGAAGGATGATTTCGTCAGGGTGGCCCTCGCCGGGGACGCAGAAGTCGACCTCGTCCAGCTCTGTCATGATATACGTCAGCTCCTGTTGTCTCTTATCTTGAACACAAGAGATCCGACTTTCGAACATGGGTTATCAAGTTTGCGAGGGGCAAAGACGTACCGCCAAGGAAGTCGTCAAACGACTCGGCCGCCTCGAGTTTCAAAGCCGCATGGGTCAAGCTATCACCCGGCGGCTCTGTGTTTCCATCCTGGCGCTTGACAAAGTCTGCGTGCCGGTGCAGGTTGCCCTGGTCGAATTTCTTGACAGGCTGGGCCTTGACCTTGATGACCTGCTTGACGAAGGATTGGTCGTATATGCAGTTGCCCAGGACGTTGCCGAAATTCCGTAGAGCTCGTTTCATGCCGTCCGTTGTGCCCTCCTTCTTCGCCTTCTCGAACGCCATGGCCTTGCCCTTTGCATTCTCAATGGAGCCATAGCCGATATCTTCGTGATACGTGCCGTCACGCAGGGTGATGCGAACAATGACAGAAAGGCCGATGCTGACGCGCTGTGTCTGTGGATTCTCGTCGGCGAAGTCGACTTGTATGTTTTGGATCGACGACGACCATCCGTTGAAGCCGAATACCTCGTTGGCCAGTCCGATGCACTTCTCGGCGGTGAGATAGTGTACCCTGCTTCCGCCGGGCCCTGCTCGTGAGGATATGTATTCGGGTCCGAGCTGTTTGTCCAGTTTCGCGGAAATGCTGGCGATGTCCCGGGCTGTCCAGTCCGAAACACGCCGTACAGGCTCGTCGTACGGGTTCGCCCATGATGTGTGTTGTGCCCCCGGGCTGTAGCTGCGCGTCAGTGAGATACGTGATAACGGCGTCTAGGGACGACGCACGCAGGCATGATTGCCCAAGGAAAGACCCAATCTCGAGATTGTGTGCGCAGGGTCCACAGTAGAAAATTCCAATCTGAACCGGTTTCGATGGAAGGATGGGACAAGAAGCCGGGATGTTGTGATGGGGTTTCGTAAGTGGGAGAGGCGAATTGTAGTCGGTCGAGAGGGTCTCGCGTCGTCGAGTTAGTGAGTCGCGTTATCCTGACGCCTCTTGACGTTCCTAGACGGGAGAGCACGTGACAACCTCCTCGCTCCCTGTCGTCAACCACCTTCGCTTTATGAAACGCTTCGCCCAGAATACTTGTTGCTTTTTTTATTCGTTACGAATCTTAGACTACTGCGGCCTCTCATCAGCAAGCAAGATGTTTACTAGTCAGTTAATGTTCGTTTATGTGTAGCGTGACGATACCGATTGGTTCGCAGCACGGAGTAGACCAGTCATGGACAAAACAAACATTCCACAGTCCATTCGATGCAATGTATGTAAACTGCTTCCGTTATTTACCTCCTCTATAGAACAATTGACCTCCACCCGCGAAAAAGATTTCTGAGACTATATGCTGATTCAGACATCCAGCCGTCCCTGTAGCCTGACGCTGAAACAAAAAAGAAGGCCAACACCCATGTTGTAAATAGCTTCCTGGCCGAATCCAGCCGTCAACACGTGTAGAAGCTGAGGTATTGATGTCCCCGTCCCCAGTACTCATTGTCGTAAGAAACACGATTCCCGTCATATTGTTAAATCCCCTGACTAAGAGTCTTCAAAGTCAAGGTTGTCAAGCGCTCGAGACAAAAACGCCATACAGTCCAGCTCTACATCGGGAAATATCGCTCCCAGGATCTATGCTGTCTGCGATGCTAATCAAGGCCGTCAAAAGTGCGTCGTCATATGTCCGTTATGCCTGGTACCAGATGCAAGGCCGTACCAGTCGACCTCAACTCGACGTCGGGCTCACTACATAGGCCCTACGCGAACCGGTGAGCCATAATTACCCGATAGCAACTGGTTGAGGACTGAGTTCGGATCTGCAGGGCCCGTGGACGACCCGGAATTCATCCATCCAACACACTCTCTCATGGCGGACACGGCCCTGCCCAATCTTCCTGCAGACTGTTCGTCGTGGCGGTGCAATCTATGATCCCACCCTCCTGAGTGTAAGTTGATACCTCCTCCACGTTTACCAGCCTCGGTGATAACGAGAGCCCACGCTCTCGATATCTCTTCGTAGGCAGCGTCTTTGTGATGACGGAAGGCTCGAGGTTCCCAGTCCGGTAATTCGTGAATGAGCTTGGTAGCGCCATCCAAAAATTGTAACGATTTGGTCGTCTGCGGTTCGGTAGGTGGCAGATACTGCGGTGTGAAGTCGGACAGAGCGTCCAGAAGCGCCACCAACGGCTCTTTGATACGTTGATAGGTATACTCGGGACTGGATTCGCCATAGGGCACGGCGTCTTTCAAACGACGTTGGTAACCATCAAGAACATCGAGTACCGATGTCACGGAAGGGCGTGGAGCCTCCGAGACCACTTCTTGACCAATCTCGGGATGACGTTCGCACAAGCGGCAGAGAACGGTCCTCAGCTGTATCGTGTCGAGGGTTTCCAATAGTCGAGGCAAAGATAACGGTTTGCCAATGAGTTCGTTCGATCGAACCTTCTTCGTGGGTCGAGCAAGTGGCCGAGTAGAGATTGCCGGTGAGCTCAGGGGGGACATGGCTTCATCCCCATCTTCGTCCGCCTTTCGCTTTCGCGTCACCATAGTTGGGAGAGGTGAGGCTGGGAGTGGTCATCAGTACGTAGGTAAGCAGTGTGTGAAAAAACTTTCCAGGAACTTCCCCCAGGTAGGACGGGCTGTAGAAAAGGGGAGAGCGTACCAGATCGTCTTGGAGATAGATGCGGGCTCTCGTAGCGATGAGGGAAGGAGGAAGGGTGTGGTGCAGACAACAACATGTACATGGTGAAGACGACGAGGCTGACGAAAGGATGAGCCCGAAGCGTCAGGAGATGCCGGTGGTGGCCCAAGGATCCAATAATTGCGAGTATGGGATCCTTGAGCGTCTCATCTGCCGTGAAAATGGCGCCTTCAATCGTAGATTCTCGATCGCTGAACGGATGGGCACACGGAACGAACGCTGATCTGCGACCCGAGAGCGAGAAAAGTCGCAGATGAGGGTACAAGGCGGAATGTCAAATTTGACAGCCGAGGACGATGAGATTGGGATTCTGGATGTCGGACCAGCGAGTGATGCTCAGAGACGGAGATGGACGCGGCGTGACGGCAGGAAAATGGATGGAAGTGAGAAAACACAACAGAGGCAAAGGTGGAGGAGAGGTTGTGTTGCTTGTGGCCGGGTGGAGAGCGGGTTAGGTTGCTCATGGGCTTTTTGTTATGCAGGCTGGATGACGAGGGCCACCCAAGGCGAAACCGCCAGCCGCACGCGGTTCAGGGATTGGACGGCAATGCGCATTTCTCCTCCAGAAAGCGCACGCAACGCACACACACACACACACGTGACGATTCGGCGTAGCGCCGGCGCTAGCGCTTGCGGTGGCAGATCACAGCGCGATCCCACACCAAGCTGGAAAGGCGTGAAGGGGCGGAAGGCTTGGAAGGGTAAAAGAGTACATTCGACCTTCCAAAAATGTATGCGGGTGTACTTGCGGGTGAAGGAAGGGACTGCACTGCGTGACCGACTCCCTAGCGCTAGAACGGGGTCACAGTCGGCGTCGGCCTTGGGCGCTACTAGTGAGAGTTTAGGTAGTAGCTAAGTCTGCGGATTGATCATACCTTTACTGATTGAGGAACACGATACTATTGAGTATTACTGAAAGTAGAGTTGATAGTAAAAAGAAGCCTATCAGCACTTTCCCAGGTAGATGTACTCCGTACACGGGGCAAACTGCATCGTCGAAGGTTTCCCTGTAACAAGATCCCCCTTCTTCAAAGTGGTCTCTCAACTACCATCAGGACTTGTAGAACCATGGCGCCCCCAGCAGTACGACTCTGGTTTCAGGCCCGCACCGTCCACAATACCGCCAATACAAGTAGTAGTTGGTGGTAAGTACTCCGTAGTAGTGGTGATCATCTTGAATTACGGTAGTATGTAGTTACTAACATAGCAGTAAGCGTACCTCTTGTACCAGCGTGATGTAGGTATGGATGCATGTGTAAGACATTGGAGAGGCCCCCAGCGATTCATGTGATTCAACATCAGGCACCTATGTATATGAATCAATGCCCTTGCTTGGGCCGCCAAACATGCCAACTCGTTTCCTTACTTGCATGGCCCATGCGCTTCGATGATGCAGGTCGCTTGCCGATGTAATGCGAACTCGGTTACCGACACGAGGTGCTTACAATTTGGAATACAACACTCCCTTTTCTTCGCCACGATACTACTTTACAAAGAGTATAAATATCCCGATTCCGATGTTAATTGCCCTACCCATCCGTCTCGTAGTTCAGGGTCAAAAAGAGAGGCATCCAGGGAGGTGCCGAAGCAGTAAAGTCTCATGGTCCAGTCGTTTCCTCCGCTTACGTGACTGTGCTCCGGGTGTGCAAGAAAATCACACATACGAGTAATTGTGATTGTAGAGAATGTGTTGGTAGGCCTGGAGCCCTGGGTATGTTACCCTCAACCGTTGAAAGATGTCGCACAATAAATATTCACATTAATTACGAGTAGTAGTACTTGGGCTGGCCGGACCACGCACCACGCTGACCGGGATGTTGTGGCCGAAACGACCCTCCACCCTCCCGTCCCTTTCCCAGCCCGCTAGCAGCCAGCGTGTCAAGCTTGCCCAGCCACGGTGCGCCACAGTAGGTCACCCACCACCTTATCGCCTTATCAGATGTATGGAAGCATCGAAAAAATCTGGTTGCATTCTGACCGAGGACGGCCCCCCGAAAGTTCATTGAAGCAGCGAAAGTTACCACCAAACTTTCCACAGCGTCTTGAACCAAGATGTCCAAGCAAGACGAGGTGCAGGCTGTCGACGCGAAGGTTTCCACAAAACGAAAAGCTACCATCGACGAAATCGAGGTCGATCTCTCCGCTCCAGAGCCACCATCCAAAAGAGCCCGCCGCGCGCTGAAGAAGGGAAAGACATTACCGACAAAGGCGGATAGCGATGCCGACGACGACGACGACTTGACGCTCGATGAGAAAGACAAGGGTGACAAGACAACACGGTCAGAATATGGCATCTGGGTCGGCAATCTGCCCTTCACCGTAACGGCCCGCGAATTGCGGCAATGGCTCCTCGACAATGCGGGCGGAGTCATCGCGGAAGAGTCCATCACGAGGATAAAGTTGCCCAAAACAAAAGAGCCCGGGCGCGACAAGAGCCAGAAGCCGGCCAACAAGGGCTTCGCCTACGTCGACTTTGCCGACGAGGGGACAAAATTCGCCGCCATCGCTCTCACAGAAAGCGACCTGGGCGGGCGTAAGCTACTCATCAAGGACTCCAAGTCCTTCGAAGGTCGCCCTGCCAAGGAGAAGGAGGCCTCTGATGGCGCCAAAGACGCACGAAGCAAGACGGCGAATGGCACAGCCCAGGACAAGACGGCCAACACGAGCAGAAAGGTGTTTGTGGGCAACATGAGCTTCAAGACGACGGAGGAGGATGTGCGGCGCAACTTTGAAAAGTGCGGCGAGATCGCCTGGGTCAAAGTGGCGACGTTTGAAGACACAGGAAAATGCAAGGGATACGGGTGGGTGCAGTTCAAGGAGCCCGAGGCCGCAGCCTGGGCTGTCAAGGGGTTTGTCAAGATCAAGGAGGCCGTAGAAACGGAAGAGGATTTCAACGACGATGCGGACTCGGCGTCAAGGCCGGAGCAGCAACAGTTCAAGACGAGGAAATGGTGGGTCAATCGCATGCTAGGGCGGGAGCTGAAGCTGGAGCTCGCCGAGGACGATCAGGCCCGGTACAAGAAACGCTTCGGCAAGGATGCGCCCAAGAGACAAGGTTTGGAAGAGGGTAAGGCGTCACAGACGAGGACAGCCAGGCCCAGAGATGTTGAGGATACAGATGTGACGGTGGCCAAGTCGCTCAAGGAGGCTTCCGATATACAGGTTGCGAGGTTGACGGGCGCGGTGGTGAAGCATACGGGAACCAAGATGACCTTTGATTAGTTTCATGCAGATTCTCTGAACAACGATCTGATACCCTCCTTCTGAATCATCTAGTACCAGCTGACAACGTCAAATGTAAAGCTGCAGTCCCTTTTTTCGGACGACTCCTTCGAACAAAGGCACTGGGAGAGCATCCCACACACGCTGTGCGAGTGGGTCCAACGGCTCCGGGATTTACCAGCGACGGCGCGGCCCCGCATTCTCCTCCGCCCACGATCTTCAACAGTCACTCTGAGTCCTCTCCAGACGTGGCCTTCAACATCTCACTTGTGAATTCATAGAGTAGGCTTCCGGGCTCAGAGATTAGTGTGACAGTCTTTCTCAGCAGGTCGAGCATCATGTACGAATCGTCCGTGTCTTTCACAATGGACACCATTTGTCCATGGTTTGCCACCCACCACTGACAAACTACCAAACGATTCGTACTGATACTATACAGGACCTACATCGCAAAGAAACGGTTGGTTCGATTCGTTATGTTCTCATGCCTCCCTTCATTGCAATGACATTCATTTGGGATCAGCCTCGATCAAGCCCTCGCCCAGGTCAGCGCCTCGTTCCCCTGTGTACGCTTCACTCTACACTTCGACCCCTTCCAGCTCTTCCCCGACATGCCCACCAGCACCGACAAGTCATCCTGGTATCTGAACGAGCGTCACCTCTCAGACTCCAACGTTCAAAGGACATACGAAACCCGGCTCGCCACCCTAGCTGAACCATTCAACGTTCATCTGCGCTTCGACGGACCGACTGGAAACACGCTGCATGCGCACCGCGTAATCCAGCACGTGCAGGAGGAACAGGGGTTCGAGACGACAAATCGACTCGTCATGACCCTGTATAGGATGTACTTCGAAGAGGCGCGGCATCCGGCCAACGTGGAGACGTTAGTGGAGGCATGCCAACTTGCGGATGTGAAGGACGGCAAGGCATTGGCGCGAAACATCGATACTGGCCTGGCGGACGTGACGGGAAAATTGAGGGAGGTAGCGAGAGATGCGGATGCAGTGCCGATGGTGGTCATCGAGGGGAAGAGAAGGGACATAAAGTTGATGGGAGCAAAGGAGGTGTGGGAGTACGTAAAGGCGCTGATGACAGTAGTCAACGAGAGCTCATGAGCTGGAGGTGATTGGAATCCTACACGTTAAAGTCCAAATGAAGCTGGTGAGCAAGATCAGGTCAAGCTACTTTCGACATATGATAAGAAAAAATAAATACAGCGAAAGAGTGTGAAGCAAATGAGCAGCACTCATCAACCGATATGAAGTCATGGACTCATTACAAATCATAGTAAGACAAACAAAAAGAAGGAGGGAAGAAAAAAGGCGATCACAACGACCAGCGTTCATGATCGACTAAACATGAGCGGCACCAGCACACTCCGACTCTCCAAGCCTCTCCTATCCTCCAACACCTCCATCACGCTCCCAGCCGTCCACTCCCTCCCAGCCATAAGCCGACACGCCGCCACCGCATCTAACGAAGTATCCGTGGAACTTGGTCCACAGCTCTTCTTGCTCAACTCCCTGCTCAGTTTCGACAGCACCGCCTCCTTCGCTTTCTGCAAAGCGCTCACCCGTGCAACGGGATCTTCGGCGAAGCGGCGATGGGCTTCCTCCTGCTCCAGATTCCGATGGACGGAGGAGATGCTCCCAGCGCGAGCGCGGCTGGGTCTGCGACGAAGCGATGGGGGCGCAGGAGACGGGCTGTAGGTGGTAGGCTGCAGCAGAAGAGCGGGTTGCGGATCGGAGGCGAGGAGAGGTGCTGTGATGACGGATCCAACTGTGGGAGGGGGCGAGGGTGGGCGCGAGGAGAAAGACGAGGACGATGATGAGTCTCCAGAGCGTTTGAGACGCGGACGAGAGGGCTTGCGGCGGCTGGGGGAAGGGGTGTGAGGCTCTGAACGGGTTGGCTCGTCTTCTTTGGGATGCGTTCTGCGACGACGAAGGCGCTTCTTCCTAAGATTGGTGGTGAAGCTCATGCTTGACTCCCTAGGTGTTGTGATGTCTTCCGTCAGACCGTCCACTGAGTCCTGTTCACCATGCTCAAAGTTTCCATGATGATGTCCGAGACCGCCGAGATCAAGGTCCAGAAGTTCTCGACTGGCGGCGGCGACGGCCGCACTAGGACTAGGCAGTTCCGCATCGCTGTCCGTTGCAACAGGGCTGTCGTGGTCTTCTAAAGCCTCCTCCTCCTCCTCTTCCGGGATCGGGAGACAGTGGCTGCTGCGACTGCTCGTCGTCGACCAAGCATCATCGTGACGCAGTGGTGAAAGAGCCTCCTCCCAACAGCCCTTGTGCGTGAGGGCCACGTTCTGAAAGTCAAACTCCTTGACAGTGGCGGTATGGGCGGTAATGAGCCCACGCAGCTGGGGTGCTACCATGGCCACATTGCGAATCTGCATATGCCGCAGACACGGGAAATGCACAGGAGGACGAGAAGGACGCGGAGGCAAAGGAGACATGGGCGACGTGACTTCATGAAAGAGTTTCTGACAAGACGAAGGCGGCGCAAAGAGCGGATCCGCAGAGAGAGCAACGGGACAGGGGCCCTTCCCGCCCACCCAGGAGAAGGAGAACTTCTCAAGGCCAGGCGAGAAGAAGCGAACATAGTCCTCAATGATCTTGAGGTGATCCAGTCCCGGGGACGGGCCGTAAAAGTCCCACGACTCAACCGAGACGGACAACTTCTTCACCTGGGCCCAGCGCTTCCCAGCGGACGGCACCGATCCGAACCCCTGCACATGGCGCAGGTAATTGAAGCTCGCCGGGTGCAACGACGACAAGGACAACTTATTCAGCCTGACCAAGGGCGCGCGTTCGACCGCAATACGCAGACTAATGAGCGCATAGTCGACGATGCAGCGTCGATAACGCTCCGCAGCCTGCTGGCCGGGACACCGAATCGTCAAGTGGCGCATGTTGGGGACGAGCTTCAACGCATGGATGAAGCTGGGTACGTTTGTGGCGGCGTGAAACAGCGGAGGATACTGCTGGGTCAAGATGTCGCCGAGTTCCGAGTTGGCGTACTTGGGCCGGGTGAGAACCGAGCCCATGCTGGTGTGCGGCTTGTACAGGAAGCAGATCTCCTGGCCGGACAGAGGATGGACCAGCGGCGGCAGAAAGGTGGCCTCGGAGTGCGGCATGTAAAAGGTCAGATGCTCGACGTGGTGGCCGATGCGGCCCAGGGCGGACACGCGACATGCCTTGGTAAAGGTGTTGGCTGTGAAGCTGACGTGGATGCGGGTGAATAGCCGCTTGGTAACCTGGTTGCAGCAGGCCGACGAGGCGCGGCGGATGCTGCAGATGTCGGCCGTGGAGAGCAGAGGGAACAGGTGGTCTTTGATGTGGTCGCTTCCCAGGAGGCGGACGAAGAGTTGCTCGGTGGTGCCGGACATGGCGGTTTCATAACGTTGACGGCTGTCCGTCGCCGATGAGGGTTTGTTTCCGAGTGATATGGTAGGGTGCTGGTAACGGGGGAATCCGTATTCAACGGTCCGAGATGATAGCTGATTCCTTTCTTGATCTTCTCTGGCTTCACCTTCACAGACGTCATATAGCTTGAACTTCACAGTGGAGAGATGAGTTGGTATGATGAGAGTGAATGAGTCAAAGAGTCAACGGCGGAATGTCAAAAGCGAGAATTATGGGATTTCCCATGCTTAACTAGCCAGACATCTGATGCAGCTTATTTCAACGCATCCCCAACCTCCTCCTCACACGTGGGCCATGGCTTTCTTCCCCTCTCCGCGAGAGAACGTTCCTCTCTTCCGCCACGATGGATCCCGAGTCCGACATCGACTGGCTCTCATGTTGCGGTGAGGTGTAGGTAAGTAGTCTGCATATGCACCGCCGGGGGAGGGGGGGCTGATTGGACCGGCATCACGACCGTGTCAGGAGCCGCGTCGTTGGCCCGCAGCTGTCGATGGAGTGTTGCGCAGGCACGCAGGTTCTCGACGCATTGTAACCTACATTATAGGTAATAATATGTATATACGGATGCATGTACGCTAGAACCACTGCAACGGCACATATCGATAGATCCGCGACCGGGGGAGGGGATCGTCGTGGTGACTCGTGCTGCAGCCAATGGGACACGCCTGTCATGACGCGCCACGCAACCCCCCCGGCCACGCGCATGCCACGTTGGGAAAGCCACGGAAAGAGACGTGGTTTCGTGTCGTGGCGCGTGTCTTGCGTGCAGCGTTCCCCACAGACAAGTTTCGCTGGCAGACTCATGATACGGAACGCTGTCTCCAGTACTAAACTCTCATGCCGCGATTGTGTTTGTGAATATTCTGGCTACTGGTATCATGATGGCCCATGCGGATAAATTACTCGAGCGGCGACTTGGCAGAATGGCGAGATCCCATGTTGAGCAGGAATGCCTCAGCAAGCCTCGCCGATACGAGCAACAAGGGAACATCATCGACGCGTCATCGACGCGTCCAGCCTTGTCAACCATTCTCTGCCGCTCATACTTGCCAAGGACCTCTAGTCTCGAGCAGTTTTCGCAAAGGAAACGCCTCACTGTCCCACCCATCTCAGGGGAATCCGTTGTATATATGCATGAGCAAAGCCTACGGGGAGTCTAGCACCATCTATTCCGAATTCGGCAAACCCTCGCACGGGATCGAAACAACCTCATGCTGACAAGTGTTCCGTGCCTTCACGACCAATCGCGTCCCTACTTGCTGGACGGGGGGGGGGACTTTTCACTGGACGTGAGGAGAAGGATCTCTCCAACCAGCCTGAGCCAGCGCATCCCCCTGTAGGCTGTAGATGTGGTGTCGTGTCAGTTTCCAGTCATCACACAAGTGCTAGCTTTCACAGGCTCTTACATGGTCCTTTGGAAATGGTCATGTGTATGTTTTTCCGATAGACGTCTCGTCTATAATGCATGAAGGGTCTCAACGCCATGTATTCGCCTCGGGTATCATGCTCCTTGCCACACTGGTTATGCCGGCTGGATAACACCAACCATGAACATCCCATCCTCCATTTCTCAAGCATATAGTGGAAACAATCAGCACAATGAGTGGCCAAGCAACAAGTCCATGGGACCACACTAGTAGCGCCCACGTCGTCTACCGCCTCTCGCGACCCTCCCACCTCTTCCAAAGCTCCTCCCCCCGCGCCCTCCACGAAATCCCCCGGATGGTCCGTTCGATTGGGGAGGAGGGGGGGGCACGTTCCGGTAATCTCGCGTTGGCATGGGTGGCCTTTGCGGTAGCGACGCAGGCACAGCCCCAGAGGAAGAGGGTTGGTGCATTTGCGGACGATAGTTGTTCGTACCCGGCGGCGGCGGATGTGCAAAACCGTTTTGCAGCGGAGGCGGCGGGCCAGGAGGAAGCGGAGGCTGCCTCGGGTGCCCAGCATGACCACCGCTGGTCTGAGACCGAGAGGGGCCTGGCATCTGGATGTTGCTGGCCATGCTAATCGGGCCCACCGTCTTTGCCTGCTGCTTGACTGTTCTTCGACCCAGGAATTCAGGCTCCGAATCGTCGCCCTCTGAATAGTGAACATTAAGTTTTTGAGCGGCATGCCCGCGGACCTTTGTCCCGGGGGCACGTGAAGAGATGAAGCCTCCTCTGGCACCAAAGTCGTCTTCAATGGCGCGGGCTTGGCAGGTCGGGTCAATATATCGGTTGCGATTTTGGAGAGACCATGTTTGATTTGCAACGGCGGTGGTCTGCTCTTCGCAATCGGCCAGGAAGTGATCGTCCGATCCACAGATGGCACAAGAGGTCGGCAACGATAACACTGCTTGGATTGGCTCCTTGTCAGGATGGAACGATCGCCAGACACTGGTACATCCAATCTCCAGATGGTCTGGAGAGTGGCAGTACAGACAAGCCAGCCCTTCATCCCACGTTAGCATCAGCTTTTCGCTGCAAGCCGCGGCTTTGTGCTCCGTCCGTAGGCATTTACTACATCTTTCTTTGATGCTCGGGCAGCTGAAGTCCCAATGCTCGTAGCTGCTGCAAAATCGGCAGCTTGACTG